>JBBPBX010035126.1:5628-29097 GCA_038048925.1 Garcialebias charrua
CTTCATCTTTTTGTCCTTTAAGGCATGACATCCGAGTCGACAAGTTTTCCAGGAGAACGCTGAACAGCTTGAATTTTGACCCACGACATCCTGATGACCGGAATCAGCCCATGACTGCTGGTCTTCACAAGGACTTGTTGAGCGTGGAGCCATTGTTGCCCTTTTGCAGGTTGTATTATTACACTTTAAAAACCACTAACGCTTATCTGCATGTTCCTTTAATTCATTTATTTTGTCTAGATCAGGAGTCGGCAACCTGCGGCTCTATAGCTTTAACTTTAGCTCTCTTCAACTTTTTCCTTTACAGTATTTCTATTCTTAATTCTTATTTTCAACCATAGTGAAATACATAGGTCTGTATAGTTTCTATTTTTTTATAATTTCGTTAAAAAATTCCCCCACCTCTTTACAATAATCTGATTTTTTTTCATTTGTCTGAAATTGTATGCATATGAATAAAAATTAAATCCATTACATATTTTTAGCTTTAAAATGTCACCACCTACTGGCAACAAAATTCTCCTCAAAAAAAGTTAAAGTGACCCATGGGCCACCAGCTGGTAACAGCTGTAGCAGGTTGTTGCGGCTCTGGACACATTGAATTGAGTGCATGAAGGTTTAAAAATGGCTCTTTTGATCAGAAACACTGCAGACCCCTGGTCTAGATTTTCAAGCTTCATGTTTATTTCTTTTCAGGTACGCTGTTCCCCTGGCGGCAGTTCCGGACCCTCCAGCAGCAGAAGAGTTAGGTGAAGATCTCGGCCCATTTCCGGTCTCCATCTTCACCATCAGAGAGGCCTGTCAGAAGTACAAAGCATCTTTAAACGTCTCACAAGAACAATCTGATTCAATTGAGGCAGAAACACGCAAACAGTCGTCCTGTGATTTATGGTTCAAACACAGAAAATTTCGTTTGACTTCATCAGTTATGCACAGAGTTTTTGTCATGCGGCCATCTACAAACCCAAAAAAATTTCTGGCACAAAAGCTGTACTGCTCTGAAAGACTGCAAACAAAAGAAATGAAGCTTGGGATTGAGCGAGAAGAAGCAGCGGCACAAAGGTACAAGTTGAGTAGAGATCTTAAGGAGAATGAAGACATTACCTTGCTCCGTTCCGGCTTGCGTGTCTCCACTAAGCATGGATTCCTGGCAGCCTCCACTGACCGGCTGGCCATCGACAGGTCTGGCACAGTCCGTCTGTTGGAAATAAAAAATCCAGCAAACTGTTGGGATGCTACAAACATGGATGACATATGCAAAAAACAGTCATGTCTGCAGATTGACACAAATACCTCAAGCATCACACTGAATAGAAAACATGCTTACTACACTCAGGTTCAATCCCAGTTGTACTGTTACGAATTACCAGAGTGTGATTTTGTGTTGTGCACAAAATCATTCCTGCATGTAGAAACAGTGAAGGCAGACTTTTCTTTCATGCAGAAGCTGCTACACAAAGCAGAAGGTTTTTTTGATAACATCTTTCTGCCAGAAACTGTGTTCCCTAGAGTGAAACACAACCTGGATCCAATTGATATAAGAACATGTTGAAGTGGGTTTTTTTTTTTTGGTGATTTGTAGCAATGGCAGTTTCTGGTGCTATTTTTGTGCTAGGTGAATATTTATAATGATTTTTGCTTTTTTTTTTATTTTTTTTACAGCGTTCCAAAAAATGTTGCAGTTCTGCGCTTGTAGCACAATGTTATGCTTGTGGTTTCATGAAATGTTGGTGGGTAGTGTATTTGTGTCGTTTCTGGGGAGAAAAGTTATGCTGCTGTGTTTGCACAATGTCAACGTTCTAACTACATTGGATGTTCTAGTATTTTGATTTTTCCTGAAAAGGATTAAATTCAGCAGAAGTTTACACATTTTCAGGATGTTTGTTACATAGTATTTGACGCTGTTTTTTCATAATGTGAAGATGCAACAAAAACATTTCTCATTATCCTACAACTCAATGTTTCTGGAGAAATTGTGAAGTCCCCCGTGATGTTTTTGCACAATGGTACTTTAATATGATGTTTACAGCTACTGATTAAAGACAGCTGAAGATTGTACGTTACACCGATGTTTCGAACATATTTATTTTGTAATAAAAGAAACTGTGCCTTTCTGAAATGGCTGCATTTATATGTGAAGTATACCCAACAAACTTTGAACACTTTCTGTGTTTTGCATCGAAAAAAAGTTAAAGCTTCAGTATGTAGCTTTTTTTATGAACATATTTCTTCACTCTGTCACTACCTCCTGACAGACTGATGTTAGCCAGGTAATCTCTGAAAAAAAAAATAAAAAAAATATTGTCCCCTTGCTTCTCCAGGTGGTAAATAAGCATTTCTAAAAAGAAAAGGTGACCCGCCATTTTCCAGCCAATAAAAACAGAGTTTGTAACCAGCCAATAAAAACAGAGCTTGAATTTGAATCAGCCAATAAAAACAGAGCTTGAATTTGAAATTCAACAGACCACAAGGGGGCAGAGCCACATATGGCTCTGAGGGGGAGGGATCAGAATGCTTTGCCTGTTGAAAATATTTCTAAGTGCTGCAGTTCTACAGAAACTGCATACTGAACCTTTAATGTCCAAAACTCGTAATTAAAAGAGGAAAACCGTTACCTTGCAGATGGGTGCTTGAAACAGAGTCAAGTAAGCACAGGTGTGTACGATGTCCTCCAGAATAGGGTGCAGTGTTAGTGGCATGGTCCCATCCAGAAGATGGAAAGATTTTATCCGGCCAATCAGTCGCTCAACATGAATGCGCACTTCAGCGATTTGTCTGGTCTGCTCCACCTGTAAAATAGATGAAGAACAGTTTCTGGCAGATTAGAACACAAATATGAAGAGCTCAAAACGCAATATTCTTTATTATTTATGTTAACGGTTCAGTATGTAGTTTCTGGAACACGCTGGAACTTATGAAATTTTTGGACAGAGACACGTTTCTGATCCCTCCCCCTCAGAGCCATATATGGCTCTGTTACCCTTGCTCTGTTGAAATTAAAATTCAAACTCTGTTTTTATTGCCTGGTTAACGGCGTGTCACCTTGGCTTTTTAGAAATGCTTTTAGAGAAGCAAGTGGACAATAGTTTTTTTCAGAGATTACTTGTCTAAAATCAGTATGTCAGGAGGTAGTGACAGAGTGAAGAAATATGTTAAAAATATATTGTTAGAAACGTTACATACAGCTCCTTTAACATGTTGGTTTGTTTCACAATAAATTCTGGACAACCTACACTGACTATAGCCTAGTGTGTTCGCCATACTGACCCAACTCACATGACAGAATCCTGCCAGGCTTCTTAGCTTCTGTGTGGCATTATTTATTTTGACGTGGTCAGGCCTGGATTCGTTCAGAAAAGCGGCCCGGACATTTTTGGGTGATGCCAGCCAACAATCATTATTTATATAAGTCACAGACAGAAACCTGTCAGTTACACGCTGGCGGAAACACCTATATTTACCAACATATTTTTACTTACCACTTAGTGCTTAGGACACAACACTCCTTGTACAATGCATACCTCATCCTCAGTGAACTGCTTGTTCCCTGGATGTAGAAATGGTGGCAGGTTCAGACTAGCTCCCCTTTTTTCCACCTCTGACTTCACATCGAATCCTTTGTCAGCAAGGACTCTGTCACCGGGTTGAAGGTAATCAAGAAACCCACAGTTGACAGTGATGAACTTGTCCGATGATCCTCCACAGTACAAAGGAGATATGTAGCATAGCACTCCATCAGGTGTACATGCGACAAGTATCTGCAACATCAGAAACACTTAAATGATAACACTGAAAAAAGCATGATGACATTAAACTAAACTTTACTAAACAACTAGTGAAAACACTTTATGGCAGGGCAACATGAATAGAAACAGAAAATCGATTAAAAAAGAAGATTTTTAAAAGGACTGTATTACTACCTGTATACTGTATTACCTTTGCTGTGTTGTTTTGTTTGTAAGAAGACCATGTTCGTCGCTGACTGACCAGGGAACTTGGTGCCTCTACAAAAAACTCAGTGCAGTCTATAATGCACCTCAGGTTGGAAAACTTCTGGGCTTCAACTGGCATGAAGTGGCGCACTTCAAAACGGGACGGAAAACGGCACATATCTTGCAGTTCCAGCCTGAGTAGACGGATCCAGGAGGTAAAGATTCTGGAGAAATGTGCAATGCTGATGCCAAGTCGGGCAGACAGATCCTCAACAAACAAGCCTAACTTAAGCCTGATTAAAACAGCTGCAAATTCATGTTTAGGTGTTAGAAGCCGCTTTGGACCAGAAATACCCTTGGCTTGGTCATAATCTACATTTTCACCCCTCCAATAGCGCATCCGTGCTGCTTTGTGGTGAAGTACTTTGTACAAAGCATCAAATGTGCTTTTGCTTTTCAATCCCAGATAAAACTGCACAGCACCATCATCAAAGCTGTCTGGATCATAACTGACTGCCTTAAGTCTTGCATCCCGTTCTTCCAGCTGCTTCCTCAATGTTGACAACTCGCTGTCTTGGCTCTTGAGCTGTTGCGTCAGTTGGTCAGTGTGGAGGTAGGCTGCGCCCAGTTTGCTTTTCTGCTCCATCAATTCCTTCCTTGTGGTGTGTTCACACAGTGCAGCGTTTTGACCTCCAAAGACGCTCCTCACGCACGGAAGTGGACGCACTGCCCCCTGGTGTCCAAACTGTAGTGTTGCGGCGGCTTCCTGGAAGCAGCGTCGTGGGGGCGGGGTGTGGGAGGAGCGTCGTGATTCTCTTTCCGGTCTTGTTGTTCGTCTGTTCTCAAAATGGCGGATGATGTGGAGGCAGCTTTATTAATATGTTTGCTAGTGGCACGCCGAAGACGTGCAAGGCGCCGTGTCTGGGTCCATGAAACTATTCAGAGGCGTTCTGAATTCGGGGAGTTTCACCATTTAATCCAGGAGCTGCGCATGGACGAGCAGCGCTTTAAGCGGTACTTCCGTCTGAACGGTGCCCAGTTTGACGACCTGCTGTCTCGCATTGGTGCCCGCATCACGTACCAGGACACCAGCTACAGGCGCTCGATCCCAGCTGAAGAACGCTTGGCCATCTGTCTCCGGTTGGTTATTTGCAACAACAGATAAATAGCGCGAATATCTGTCTCTGTTTCTGTCATATACTGTATGTATGATATATATATATATATATATATATATATATATATATATATATATATATATATATATATATATATATATATTCATCTTTTCTATTTTGGACAACAGATAAAAAGAGCCAATGTCTGTCTGTGTGTGTGTCGGTCTATCTGTCTGTCTCTGTGTCTGTCACAGAGACAGTTAAGTGTCCTTGGGTGTCATGAAAGGCGCTTTTAAATAAAATTATTATTATATATATATATATATATATATATATATATATATATACCTGTATTGAAATACATATCATTCTTTATAGAAGAGTGTGTACATAAGCACATACATACAGTATTGTGTCTATCTGAGTGATGTTTGCCACACATCCTAATGTGTATACATATAGAGGTGTGTGTGTGTGTGTGCGTGTGTAGGTTCTATTATGTGCATTACAGATGTAGTACGTTTAATGTAATGTAATTTCTGTAATAATTGTAATTACTCTTTCTCTATGCAGGTTTTTTGCTACTGGGGACTCCTACAGGACCATAGCAAACAGCTTTCGTGTGGGAATTTCCACTGTCGCCACCATTGTTCCTGATGTGGCCACAGCAATCTGGGACTGTCTAGTGGAGGACTTCATGGCTGTACCTACAGTGGATGATTGGAGGTCCATTTCGAAGGAGTTTGAGGACATATGGAACTTCCCTCTGTGCTGCGGTGCTTTGGATGGAAAGCATATCAGGCTGAAAGCACCTCGCAATTCAGGCTCAATGTTTTTTAATTTTTAATTATAAAGGTTCACACTCATTGGTCAAACTGTGCGTCAAGCGAGGCAATGGCCACCAGAGGGGCATTCATGGCATACTTCTCAGAAGAAGGAGCAGTGGCATGTCAACAAACAGAGTAGTCATCACCCCCACTGACCTGCAACGGCTCTGTTAAGTTCTACCAAATCACCTGCAGAGCCAAGTCATTCTGTTTTTTGTTATACTTATTACTTTTGTTTAATTTAGTTCTTTATATGACCAAGTACACGCCGTTCATTGTGAACACTGTCGTATCCACATTTTCATTTGTTGAATGTGTATAATTGCATTAAAAATTACAGATGAAAATTGTGTGATAAATTTCTGTTCTGTCTTTCGGTTAGTTTTAGTTAGTTTTAAGTATTCATACAGAAACGCAACTGTTTTCGGTTTATGGTGATACCTTATATAACTTACATTTCATTATATAATCTCTAATTATTACTTTTTATTAAGTAAGTAAGAAAACGATTATCTGAAGTCGTACTGAACTACAGTAGTACTGTATTTGTTATTTGGGGAAACTTTTGTGCCAACATGTAGTATTAACTAAGGACCAAAAAAATGAATAGCAGACTAAAACCAACATTTTACAGATTTATTTACAGGTAGAAAACACATTTAAAAGTAGAAAACACATTTAAAAGTAGAAAACACATTGCTATCTAAAATAAACAAAACACAGTTATTTAAAAGTAGAAAACACATTGCTATCTAAAAAAAACTAATAATATATACATATATACAAAGTGTATATGTATGTACAAAGTGTGTATTATATATATATATATATTTATATAGTATATGTATATATATTTATATATATATATATATGTATATATATATATATTTATATATATGTATATATATTTATATATATATATATATTTATATATATATGTATATATATTTATGTATATATATTTATATATATATATTTATATATATATATTTATATATATTTATATGTGTGTGTGTGTGTGTACTGTATTTAGACTTCCTCGGACGTCACTGGACCCACTCTGTCGCCAGTGGACTCCTCATAAACCATGGTGTGGATTTTATATTGAAGTCTCTCACGCTGTAATGCGGGCATACGTTTAAGGGGACCACCCAACGACAACAGAAAATGATCTACTGCATCGAGGGGAGGTGGTGGGGGGGGCAATGTTGCAGCCATGTCACTTCTTTTATTCAAAAAGTCTAGCACATTACGCTCAAAGTCATTGCGCTGCATGGGTCCCTGCTCCCTACGGGGTCTCTTCCGCGCTGATCCTGTAAAGAACACAGTACATGTGTTGAATGTTAGATGAGCTTTCAATTAATTGTTCTTATGAGTTTACATATGTTCTGTGTGTGTGGGTGTGTTTTGAAGTGGGCCACCACTGGATCAGTTGTGTGTGTATTTGTGTCTGTGGTTTTTTGACACTAAATCTACACAAAAAGCACGATGAGAGTCACACCTGGGGCAGACGAAGGTGCTGGCATCACAGACGTGGTGGATGATGTGACAGGAGAAGACGTTCTCGCTGGAGCAGGAGTTGTCACTGGAGATACGGTTTGAGACAGCTCCAACACACCTGCGTCAATAGTTTCTGTGAATCAAATAACAAATAAACCATTTATTTAACTTTAATATTTATAACAACATTGCAGTATGTCTGTGAGTCACAACTTACCAAGAATGGACGAGGCCTCGAATGCTGCTGAATCGTCTTCAGCCTCCTCTTGGTCTTGTGTCTCGTGAACAGCGGCCTGGTCCTCCGTGCTCTCCACATCTGTCCTGTCCGGCATGTTGCCACTGGTTGGACGTGGCGTGACGAATGGCTTCATGAAGGCCATGACCGCCATGTATTTCCATTTAGGAGCGCTGTCAGCGGCTGCACCACTCCGGTTTCTGTGTTGATCCTTCTTCACCTCCTTCGCATAGGTGTCCCGGAGACTCTTCCACCTCTTCTTGCATGTTTCCACTAAACAAAGGCATTGAAAAACGTTAAATGTGTTGGCTATACTTTGTGATAGCTGAAATCATTTTTTTTTATCCAATTTGTGATGTAGTTTGAAGGTTATGATTGTTTGAACAAACTGTGAAATAAGGGGCAGATATAATAATATATATATATATATATATATATATATATATAATATATATAATAATAATAATAAGATATAATAAGATTTCAAGATTTCATCTTCTTTCTGCTCCCTTCATTTTATCCTACTTGTATTCTTGTATCTGATGAAACTGTCTTGTATTGTTCTTTTATTGATGTTTATTCATTCATTTTAAAAGAACAATACAGTACAAGACAGTTTCATCAGATACAAGAATACAAGTAGGATAAAATGAAGGGAGCAGAAAGAAGATGAAATCTTATTATATCTGCCCCTAAACATCAAATCAAAATCAAATCGGCTAGCAGAGAAGAAGAACGTTAAACGTTAATAACGTTAATTGTGAACGTTAAACGTTAAACTTACCCGGTGTATTGAGTTCATCACTGACACTACGCCAGGCAACAACCTTTTTATTTCTGTCTCTGTAGAGGACATCTGACTGGTTGTAAAGGACTGGACGGTTACACACAGCAACGATTAGTTTGTCGCGCTTCAGTCCAACAAACAATGCGTCACACAGTTGCGCATGCGCACAACCGTCCCCTCGTTCCGCGTCACATAGCTCCACCCCGACTCTCCCTGATTGGTTGACACACCAACCAATCAGGTAGATTTGAGCGGCGTTTGAACGTTTGAACCGCGAAAACTTCAGCTCAGCTGAAGCGGAACTTGGAAGCCGACGCCGGTTCACGTACACGGAAAAACGCTCCTCAGAACGCGCAACACGCACGCGACCTGACGCCAGACGCCAGAAGGTGCCTAGGTGCGTCCACCATTGACTTTACATGGAGGCTGGAAGCTTTGAGGTCAAAACGCTGCTCTGTGTGAACACACCATTAGTCTCTGCAACTCGGAAGAAGCATCATCTTCCATACTGGGTTCCTCCGCCGTCCCAACAGTCTCGGCTGGACAAACATCAGAAGGTGTGCTGTATGTGTGATCAGTCAGTTGGTGGCCAGTTGTAGCTGTAAAACAAATAAAGTATTAATTCATATTTCACAATAAACAAAACAGTCTTATGTATACCAGAAAGTTCATTCTCAATAGATACAGTCTTATGTATAGTTAAACTGTATGCTTATACACACAGAGCAACAAATGGTTAACTTCACTGTCACACACACAAACACACACACACCCACCCACACATACACACCCGTCTGGTGCATGTGTGTGCATTACTTTTGACCCATAACATCCAAAGGACAGACTGAGGAAGTCTTTCGGACGAAAGACGAAACGTTTGTTGTTTTTTTGCTTTGTTTTGTTTTTTGAATGTCCAGAGGACCAGACTTAGCTTTTTTGGATCCAAAGGACAATGTAGTTCAAAAATGAAATGTAGAGTAATAGAAAGATACAGGGTTTTCATTAAAAAATAGTGTCAACTGCAACTTTATTTCAGATGAATTATGATGAAAAGCCTCTATGCAATGTATCATTTGCATTAACTTATAATTTAAACCAAACACATTATTTAGAGCACTTAATTTTTCAATAGCAACCTCAATTTGAGCATATATGCCATATTTTCTGAATTTCCTGTAAGCTAGTGATGTGTATATTCCTTTTTCAACTGAAAGATATCATTACACCATTAATACTTAACATACAGTATTTTTTTTAATCTACATTGATTGGATTTGATCCATTTTAAGGATTTTTCCCAATTAATTTGATCTGATTTCACTCTATCGGTATATGTTTGATGACAGGATCATTGCTCCTTTTTTTATGTGACAGCATGTCATGTCACAGATGCTCTCAGCAAAACTCTGCAAATAACTTACAGATAGGGTACAGAGAAATGGCCGAAATGTTTTAAAAGATACAGTGCTGTCAGACCTCTATTAATGTTTAATGTAATCCTCAACTAATAACGAATGTTAATAAAACATGTTTGTGTTGTGGAAACTACTATATTATTTCAACCCAGAAAGAGTTCAAATGATGACAGCTAACAGTGCAGTGGTCTGTTCATTTTTAGACAACTGTATGTTTGATGAAATTTTACTCACCTGTTATTTCTTCAGGGAGGTTGAAGGAAGACTCTCCTTGCATGTCGCAGGTTGAAACTTCAACACAGCTAGTGGACTGAGGAACAGCGAGGCCTAGTAGTTCTAGTTTTTCGGTATGAGTTGTAGAACTAGCTAGCTCATCAACTGTCCAGTAGCATGTTGTTTTGCTGCGGGAGGTTGTTCTCTGTTTTGTGGGTTTCCCATGTCCAAGATGTAAAGTTGGAACGTAATCCACGGAGTTTGGATCATTAATGGATATGCCAGATAAAAAATGGCGATTACACACTTTGCTGTTTTGAGTCGGTGTGAAGTCCTCCCGGCGAAGCGCGTGAAGCCACATCTTCCTTCTTTTAGTCGCTTTACTCGACTTTCCAAGAGGGACTTGGTAAAACGAACAAGTCTCACCTTTTTCTTTTTCTCGTTTACGTTGCCTCGAACAATTATAAACACAACAGAAGTCCTTTTTCCCCATCGCAAACGAAGGCAGTACGGTATTGATAACACCAGAGTAACTCCCCGCGCCGACCCCCGACTTCCGGTAAATTCTGGAAAAATACGAGTGCGCATGCGCGATGACGTCAACTGGTAAAAGGTCTATTTGCAGCAGGAGCAGAGAGTTGAAGAGCAGGCAGGAGGCTGTTGATTGGTAGTAAGGACACCATCAGAGAGAGGTGAACCTTGAAGAGTTGAAGCCTAGAGGCTGGTTGGAGAACGGACTTGGAAGTCGCTGGAGAGAGTCAAAGCAATAATCCTGTTAGATGATTACTGTGTTGTCTGGAGACTACAAGAAGCTGACCATTACCATTCAGCATTACCATAGCATTGAGGTCTAAAACCTCAATGCTACATTTGATACAGGTGATCACATAATTCTATTACAGAGACTTGAAAATGATATTGGGATTACAGGAACAGCTCTATTTAGCTGATAGATTCCAGTTTGTACTTTGTAAATGTAAATGATGAATGTTCTTCATACACCAAAGTTAGTTATGGAGTTTGTCAGGGCTTAGTGCTTGGACCACTACTCTTTACTTTATATATGCTTCCATTAGGAAATGTTGTAAAACAGCATGGGATAAATTTTCATTGTTATGCTGATGATACACAAATATATTTGTCCGTGAAACCCACTGAATCTAATCAGTAACTTAAGTTACAAGCATGTCTCAAAGACATAAAATCCTGGATGACCCTTAATTTCCTCCTTTTGAACACAGACAAGACTGAGATTTTGGTTTTTGGACCTGAGCATCTTAGGAATAAATTGTTCAGTCTTTCACCATCTTTGGATGGCATGAATCTGGCCTCCAGTTCTAATGTTAAAAATCTTGGTGTTATATTTGATCAGGACATGTCTTAACCCCCACATTAAAAACATTACTAGAACTGTATTCTTCCACCTGCGTAAATCACTAAAATTAGAGACAGTTTGTCTAAAAATTATGCAGAAAAACTGGTTCATGCATTTGTCATGTCTAGACTGGACTATTGCAATGGTTTATTATCTGGGTGTCCAAATACTACTTTAAAAAGTCTTCAGTTAATCCAAAATTCTGCTGCCAGAGTCTTAAATGGAGTTAGTAGGAGAGATAATATCTCTCCAGTTTTAGTTTATTTCCATTGGCTCCCTGTTAAATCCAGAACATAATTCAAAATCCTACTTCTAAAGTGGAGCTGAGAAAGAGCAGGAATGAACTGAAGGATGGCATTAAGAAGGCCAAGGCCACGTATGCACAGAGGATCGAGGGACAGTTCACCTCACAAGACCCACGGAGCATGTGGAAGGGTATTAAATGCATAACAGATTACAAAGGCAAAAACAAACAATGCCCCAGGGACCCATCTCTGCCTGATGCCCTCAATAAGTTTTATGCACGTTTTGATGATCCAAACAGACCTGCTAGCACCAGACTCACCTCATCACCAGATGAAGAGCATCTCAGGGTGTCCGCAGCAGAAGTGAGAGGCAGTCTCAGAAAGATTAATCCTCATAAAGCAACCGGACCAGACAACATCCCAGGGAAAGTTCTGAAGGAATGTGCGGACCAGCTCTGTGAGGTGCTGGCTGACATCTTCACCACCTCACTTGCACTGGAGTTAGTTCCCACCTGCCTGAAGACCGCGACCATCATCCCAGTCCCAAAGAGCTCCACAGTGACTGGTCTGAATGACTATAGACCGGTGGCCCTCACCCCGATAGTCGCTAAATGTTTTGAGAAACTGGTCATGTCCCACATCAAGGCAACCGTCAACATCAACGAGGACCCTCATCAATACGCATACCGTGAGAACCGATCAACAGAGGACGCCATTTCTTCCGTGGTCCACACTGCTCTCACCCACCTGGATCAGAAAGACTCATACGTGCGTCTGCTCTTTGTGGACTTCACATCTGCCTTCAACACCATGATCCCCCAAACTCTGATAGACAAACTATCTACACTTGGACTAAGCCCCTCTATTTGTAACTGGGTACTAGACTTCTTAACAGACAGACCACAGTCCGTGAAGATCCACAACTTCTCCTCCTCCACCATAACCCTCAGCACTGGCTCTCCTCAGGGATGTGTGCTGAGCCCCCTTCTGTTCACTCTGCTCACATATGATTGTACAGCCACACTTCCAGGCTGTCATATTGTTAAGTTTGCAGATGATACAGCGGTGGTGGGATGCATTACAAACAATGATGAGTCCAGCTACAGACAGGAGGTGGAACACCTGGAGAGCTGGTGCAAAGAGAACAATCTTCACATGAATGTGAAGAAGACAAAGGAGATGATTGTGGACTTCAGAAGGAACAAACACACCCATGCCCCACTGAAAATAGGTGGGTCTGCAGTGGAAGTGGTCTCCAGCTACAAATACTTGGGTGTACACATGAATGATAACCTCAGCTGGAGCAACAACACCACCAGCCTGATCAAGAAAGGTCATCAGAGACTCTACTTCCTCAGACGGCTGAGACGAGCTGGTCTGAGCAGCCCAGTTCTCACCTCGTTCTACAGGTGTGCAGTGGAGAGCATCCTGTGCTCCAGCATCAACGTGTGGCATGGAGGCTGCACAGTTGAAGAGAGGAAAGCTCTGCAGAGAGTGGTGAAGGCTGCACAGAAGTCTGTTGGAGTCAGTCTCCCCACCATCACAGACATTTACACCTCCAGATGCAGGAAAAGAGCCACCTGCATCATGAAAGACCTCACTCACCCAGCACACTCACTCTTTGCCCCACTCCCCTCAGGACGGAGGTTGAGGAGCATCAAGTGTAGAACCACTAGACTGAGGAACAGCTTCTACCCTGAGGCTGTTAGACTCATGAATAAATAAAAATAAAATAAAAAATAAACACTGCAAAATATCACATCATACTGATGCTGATCTGTTTTCTTGTTGCTGTATTCATCTGTGTTCATCTGTGACCATCTGCTCATACAAACTCATGTTCGTGCTGCTGTTTATTCCCACTATATTAAGCTTAGTGTATTACTAGTTGATGCTTTTCTTAGTTAGTTCTAGATGTTATTACTGTTTTTCTCTTTCATTTGTTGTTGGATGTAACTGGGACCTCGTGTACATAATCTCGTTTTCATCTCATGTACCACATGCGGTGCAAATGACAATAAAGACTCTCTGACTCTCTCTACTATGAAAAAACTCAGGACAGTGTTACACTTTTACTATTTTATGCTTATGTTTATTAAATGTTTTAGTGTTTAGTGTTTAGATGGTTACTGTTGCACCGAGGGACTGAGAGAAACACAATTTCGGTCCTGTGTATGTCCTGTACATATTGCAGTTCTGACAATAAAGTTGACTTTGACTTTGACTTTAAATGTAAACAATATTAATAAATGTAAACAGTAGTATGACTATAGGCAGTAATGTAATACAAACATTAGTGCAAATATGAGAAGTAGTGCAAACTGAATGAGCACATGACCGAGAGTTTAGTGAATAACCCGTTTGATGACACAGAGTCCAGTGTTAAAATCTTTGTGTTGAGTGGTAATGTGTGAGAAAGTTTTTTGTGTTAAGGCAGTTCAAATGGGAGGGGAGGCAGAGCAGGCAGAGTGTTTAGCATTCTGACTGCCTGATGAACAGAGCTGTCTCTCAGTCTGCTGGTTCGAGCCTGGAGACTCCTCAGTCTCCTCCCTGATGGCAGCAGTCTGAAGCAGCTGTGTAGTGGGTGTGTGGGATCACCTGCCATGCAGAGGGCTTTCCGAGTGAGGCGATTGCGTGTAACGCCAAAATTACACCACACGCGTTACGGCTCCGCCCCGCTCCGGTCCGACCTCCGCAGCAAATACGCATCCATTATAATCAATGACAGAATTTACACTGGCTCCGCACGGTTGCAGCGAGCTGCGTAGAGCGGACGGCAGTCCGTCAAAATTAGAAATTTTTCTATTTCTGCCGGACGCCGGAGCTGTGCGGAGTCAACGTTTGAAGATTACGTCGCACCAACAGGAAAAGGAACAAGCACAACTTCCGTATTTACAAAATAAAATCACCACGGGCGGACTAATCCTAGCTCTATACGGATTTATTTGTACAAAAATGCTGTCAAACTATCATTTATGACTACGCCTACAAACGCAATACAAGAAATAAATAAATAAATAAAGTATTTTATTCTGAAATGTAATACATCACTTCCTGTTGCTCAAACCATGTCCTGTCGCTCATTTACGAGAGAAGATCAAGGCAGCAGTCTCTACTGTTGTTCTCCTTCTTCCACCGAATGAATTGTTTTGTTCTGACTTACTTATTTATCACTTGATTTATCGCGCGATCCCGCAAATCCGCTGAAGTAGAGTCTCTGATGAACTTTCTTGATCAGGCTGGTGGTGTTGTTGCTCCAGCTGAGATTATCATTCATGTGTACACCCAAGTACTTGTAGCTGGAAACCACTTCCACTGCAGATCCTCTTATGTTCAGTGGGGTGTGGGTGTGTTTGATGATACGAATGCTGGTAGATTCGAGCCCCCAACTGTTGCATCGAAGGAAGACTGCTCTAACCACTCAGACACAGCCGTAAGGTCCAAATTACTTATGAATATTGTAAAACAAACAAACAAACAAACAAACAAAAACAAAAAAAAGCTAGATGAAGAAGTTTTGGAAAGGACCTACATTTATTTGCATGCTTCAATTTATTTTCAGACCATTTATTTTTTGTTTATGAACATCCTATCTTTTTTGATGGCTTACGTGATTTTGTCAATAACATTGGTTTGGCAGGACTGGAACAAACACTGTCTTTTACCCTATTGTCAAAGAATGGGAAGGTTAAATGACACAGCTGGAGACCACTGAATGTGTGTGACACCAGTCTAAAGTTGCTGATAACCATAGACTCATAATCTCACTGTATTTCAGTACAATGATAATAAAGCTTATTCTGATTCTGAGACACTAAAAGGAAGAGACAAGTTTGCAGCAATAACATTCATCATTTTAAAAGTGGTCATATTTCACTGGATTTAATGTAATATTTAATGGCAGTGAATGGGATGTTGTGGTAATCTCACATATGACTCTTATACATACTGAATAGTTTGTACATCAGAGATGCCACTGTCTGCTTTGTTTTCTGTAATAAAGATGAATAAAGAAAAAGAAAAAGCACAGGAAAATAAATAATACAGATAAAACATTTTGAGTCATTCTTCTATGATGGTTGTTGTTTGCTGAATCTAAATTGACTTAGCAAAAGAAAAAATCAATAGCATGGGTTAAACATATTCACAGAAATTGTACATATCCCTTGAGATCTGAGTTCAGAATGTAATTTGGCAAAGGCAAATTCATTTACTAATGCTGCACTTCATACCCTAGAATCCTACAAGGCAACAGAGCCCTCCATTCCCTAAACTCCATCTCTTCAGGCCCCCAGCGTGTGGTGAGCACTTCACCCGTAGCTATCCGCTGATCGAACACAAACTTGTGTGTAATTGTATAGAGCTCCTCTCCCGACCTTCTCTGTCAGGAGAGAAATAGGGGCCATCATTCATCCTTGCCATTACCAGCCTGCCTGCCGTGAATAATGCAATTTGTATCCTCTATGGAGTGCATCCAGAACAACAGACACTCCAATAAACAAACAGCAGATCGCAGTAGAAATCCACTTACTAGGGGCAGCCTGGCAACCTCTGCAACCATTAGAAGCCTGCTCAGGTCCCATCACTTCAGTTCGATAGATCCCTACCTTATCTGTTTTACAGGAAACCTTATGATAATGAGTCTGTCTGCTTCATTCTGCAGAAGTGCTGGATCACACACAAAACCCAAGAGGAATCGAGACAGGAACACACACACACATAAACAGCTGCTTCAGTAAAGATTTGTGGGACCTGAAAGTGGAGGTAAAGGTCAACTGGTGATCTTGTGTGAGTGTTCACAGTGCCAAGTAAGAACTGAAATGGACCAGTAAAGCAAAAGATGCCGTGTGTGTTTGTTTGTGTGTTTTGGGGGCTTGGGTGGGGGTTGGGGGCAGGGTTGCAGTTGAGAATAACCAACAGTGACATTAAGCATACAGCTTTTAATTTAAGTAGATAAGGTGTTACTTAGAAGACTGATGTCACACACTAATGTAGGTTAAGTAACTTTTTGAATGTAATTTAAACACCTTTTTCCAAAGGGGGGGGGGGGGATTATTAACTTTTAATCTCAGTAGAGATGCTTTTCTGTATAGTTTTCAAACAATACTTGAATACACTTCACCACTTGCTCTTGGTGAGGGCAGATGCCTTTCCTCTCCTCTCTCTCCTCTGCTTTGCTGCTCTGTCCTGTCTGTGAAACTGCTTCTGAGCCTCTTTCTACATACAGTATCTTCCAAACCATAATTTTGCTATGGAACTGTCAGGTGGTCTCTGAACACAATTGACAAAATCTTCTTAACGATGATACAAGCTTCAGGTGAGCCAAACTGCCCTGATGACACGCATGCAGCTGGATATATCTCTGGGGGAAGTGGAATGGGATATGTCTATCTCTGTTGTAGCCTGGCCCTCGCCATTCCTACGCAGCTCCGCTCAATTCTCATTTCCCTTCACTGCTGGGTCTGGGACTTCTCCCATCCACAAGGATATCTCCGGTAGATTTTTGACCGGACCAATCAGAGAACAGAAGGCGGAGTTTTGAACGACGTCGACTGACGTCGTCAGTTAAAATGGCTGCCGCCACGAAGGAATTTTCATCAAAACAAGGTAAAAAACTATTATTTCTTTGCTGAGAAAAATATATTTCTTAGCTGACGTTATATCAGAAGTGTTCCTGAGCAATCAGAGAACAGAAGGCGGAGTTTTGAACGACGTCGACTGACGTCGTCATTTAAAATGGCTGCCGCCACGAAGGAATTTTCATCAAAACAAGGTAAAAAACTATTATTTCTTTGCTGAGAAAAATATATTTCTTAGCTGACGTTATATCAGAAGTGTTCCTGAGCAATCAGAGAACAGAAGGCGGAGTTTTGAACGACGTCGACTGACGTCGTCATTTAAAATGGCTGCCGCCACGAAGGAATTTTCATCAAAACAAGGTAAAAAACTATTATTTCTTTGCTGAGAAAAAATATATTTCTTAGCTGACGTTATATCAGAAGTGTTCCTGAGCTTAACAGTTCCTAAATCAATTCACGAAATGGTCAAATCTGCTGGATTTAAATAGTTTCGGTTTGACATTTTCCAAACAGCCTCGGGTGCGCTACGAAAATAAATGATAAAAAAATCGAATTTTATCTCAAATGTTTCATTTAGGCCAACAGTCAGTAAATTAGAGCTATATAATTACACACTGGTAGCAGTAAAAATATCCACCGAGTGGTTTCTGAGCTATTTATCTCATAGCCTGGACCTCGCCAGGCTAAACTAACAAAACTCCGCCTTCCGTTCTCTGATTGGTCCATTCAAAAATCTACCAGAGAAATCGCTGTCTATGGGACAGGTCCCAGACCCTAGTCTGAAGCGAAGTGAAGGACAGGGTGTGGTTTTAACCAGGCTATCTCTGTTGTAGATCAACGACGTTGAAAATGCATGTATAATTAACGGACTTGCTCAAAAACTATATATGATGTAGCTTAGTGTGTTTGTGTATTACAGTTAGAAAAATTAAGTAGAGTTATTCATTTTGTGATGTAGTTGGAAGGTTATCATTGTTTGAACAAACTGCGAAATAAGGGGCAGATATAATAAGATTTCATCTTCTTTCTGCTCCCTTCATTTTATCCTACTTGTATTCTTGTATCTGATGAAACTGTCTTGTATCGTTCTTTTAAAATGAACAAATAAACATCAAATCAAATCAAATTTATGATAACAGGTTTCTTGCTTTTTGGAATTGGCTGGTTCTTGGTTTATTGACATACAAAGAAGATGGCTGCAGCAAATTTGGTCCTGGTCAGGCTGACCACCTTATGTGAAGGTTTGCTCCATGTCTCGAGCACCCAGACATAATTGCTTAGCAGACTGGACTGCAAATTGGATGTGATTTCTGAGAATCACAGGCCATTTGCAGTCCCTAGTACTCACTGGGAGGATGGTTCAGATCTCTGGGAATATTCTCAGGCACGGATCAGCGGTGTGTTCATTTAAGTTGGACATTTCGGAATCTACGTGAGACCAGCAAAGACTCAAGGCAAATACAATTCAGTAAAGTTCTGCCTGTCTCCAAAGCAAATGTTTATCTGAATTTGGATCCCTCGGCAGGCCTTGGCAAGCCAACTTATCTCAATTTGCCCAGAGCAGTGGCGGTTCCACACCAGTTTTGCTGAGGGAGCCTGGCAGGGGCCAGAGGTTTTGTCAGAGAGGCATGTTCAATTTATTATTCATTTATTTTTTATTCATTTATTATTTTAAGGTATTTATTAATCCTTTTTTTTATTGTAATCAGTACATTATTTAATTGTATTCTAAAGTGCTATTTATTCTAAGACTGCAAATTAGCTTAAGCTAGATGTCTTATATGAATCCCATTTTTCCATTCTTTAAAAATGGAAAAATGTGAAATATGTCAAGTAGACATCTAGCTTAAGCTAATGTTGTCTGTATCGTCCCTGTTAAATAAACATTAACAAACAAGTATTTTTTGACTATATTGTCATGATGGAAAGAACTGAACATGTATGTTTAATTTCTGATGTCTAATATTATCTCATGTGCTGGGCATAACATGTCAAAATAAGAACATACCGTAAAAACCGGTGTATAATACGCTGTATTTTTGCTCATTTGAATGTCCACCGAAGAGTATTATTTATGGATTTTTTCCCATATTTTTAGACCCATTTTTTGCTCTGATTCTTCGTTTTTCATTTTTGGCAAAAATGGTGCAGTACCAGTTTCGGCCGCTATACGGGCGCTGTAGGCAGCAGCCAGCAGAGGACTCAGAGAGCGAAGAGGAAGAGGGGCCACTTTCAGAAGTTTCCAGCTCATGTGTTCGAAAAAAGCCTCCTTTGGTCGGACTGACTCTGTCGCTGCCCGCTCCCTGCTGTGGATGTACTGGTAGCTGTTTTTGTTTGCAAGATACCATTCATAAACCACACCGCAGATTTTTAAATCCAGCTGATTTCACATTTGGTTCAGCTCAGGGGACTGTCTGCTATAGTGAGGTAAGAAATATATTTTTTAAGCGTTTATTTAGTGTTGGCGTTGCTTTTCTTATTCGCCCCAAGTTCGTTGTTTGGTTTCACTTTGGATCAAAGAAGGAGAGATGCGCTGAAAACACGACAAACGCGCACTTAAAGTTCCAAAACCAGTTTTAATTAATCATAAGTTTAAAATTCACAGAATACATTTGTTTTGTTTCAAAAAGCCATTATATATGATCACAAATAAGTAGACAGAGAGAGAGAGAGAGAGAGAGCATTGAATGCGCATTCCAATAGACATAGCATACAACCTGATCCGTGGGCTTGCTTCTGCGTTGTCTGATGGAGGAGGAAAACTCATGCTTTTATACTCTTATTTGGGCGTTGCCTGCTCTCAACTGATAAGAGGAGTTCTGCTTAGAGACTGTTGTCCCTCCCTAACTGCCAGAAAGCTTCTGTCTTGTAAACAGGAAATACCATTGCTTGTTTCAGCTTGCAGACTTGCGTTTTGAGAGGAATGAAAACACGAAGACAAAAGTGTATTTTATTTCACAACATTAGCTAAATTTAAAGAAACAAAGCGTCCGGTCCGAGCCGCCTGCCTAAAATTCGGCAATTTTTTTTTTTTTAATCCAGCTGATTTGAACATTTCATTAAGTCTTCTATAAAGTCAGCTAAGAAATATATTTTTTAAGTGTTTATTTAGCTAAATTTAAAGAAACAAAGCGTCCGGTTTGACCCGCCTGGCGCCTGCCTAAAATTCGGCTAACTTTTTTTTTTTAATCCAGCTGATTTGAACATTTCGTTAAGCTCAGAAGCACATCTGCTATAAAGTCAGCTAAGAAATATATTTTTTCTCGCAAAGAAATAATTGTTTTACCGTGTTTCCTTGTGAAGATCTTCGTACCGGTACTCGCTTGCTTCTGTCGCCGCCATCTTGATTAGGGCAAATGAGGCGCTGACGCGTCGCGTGGTGATGACGCGTATTAAACACAGAAGCGTATTGTTTACGTTTTTTTCTTGTTTATTGTTAATAATTGGACAAAGCGTATTAAACACCGGAGCGTATTTTCCTCCGGTGAATACGGGTAAGTAAAAAATAACTGTTTATGTTTATAAATGATTAACTTCAGAAAAAAAGAAATGGAAGAAAAGCTGATTTACATTTTTATGTTTCACATGTGGACTCAACCATCTCAAACTACTGAAAGAATTACAATATGAACATATTTAACAACTGGTCAGGCAATCACTTGTTTCTTCTGTGCTCAGTGAGAGAAGTGAGCTCTTGCTTGTGCTGACAACATTTTGAAACTGGGCTGGAGTGGAGTCAGAGCCATTCTCATGCATGTGTGGAGGTGTTCACTGGTGAGCCTGGAGCAACATTTGGTTTTATAATGTTCATTGTGGAGAAAGCTGCCTCACAGTTGTGTGTGGAGCCAAACAAGGTCAAGATCTGCAAGGCTACTTGCTTCAGACATGGAAAAACTGAATCAGGAACCATTCGGAGCCAGAAAGTGGAAGGATCAGTCCTGACAAACTGCTCCTTCAGGACCAAATCTGCTTGGAGGTCAACTAACTGCATCTGTAGATGCCCAGCATTTACCCACTTGAAGTTCTGTGTGACTTCCTTTGAGAAGCTCATCTGTGATGACAAATGGGTTCTGAATGACCACGATGAGCTGCTGTCCAACACTGACACTGTCAAGAATTGAGCCCTGGGTCAAAGCTTAAAAATATAATACAGGTAGTCCTCGACTTACGACGGAGATCCATTCCTACGCGGCGGCGTAAACCGAATTTCGACGTAAGTCGGAACATACCTACATACTGCGCCTTATACGTACAGTACTGTATTTTACCAAGCACTTAGCCTATCCTAACACAGTACCCTACATAATTATCAAAAAACACATACATTTGGGAGCCATAATGAAGGGAAAAAATAGTTAATTTCCTACTGAGATGCTATGGTGAAGCCGTCCGTCCCTCCTCCGTATTCTCTATTGCGTTTACGACGTAAAACCGCCGTCCAGCTCAATCCATCTGCCGTATTCCGTTCCATTTACGACGTAAAACAGGATTCACAGTACAGTTTTGTTTTTCGACTGTCCAGAGGACCAGACTTAGCTTTTTTAGAGAGTACAGGGCAGAATTCCACCACAGTTATACGTAAAACCGGAAACTGCGTAACTCGGCTTTTCAAAATAAAATTTCAAAATATTTTTTTTTTAATGGGAGACACGTCGTAACCGCGAAACGTCGTAACTCGAGACCGTCGTAAGTCGAGGACTACCTGTATAAATAAACTTTATGTTTAATGTTTAATCCTGTTGACAGCACAAAATTATTAATCTTATCAGTTCTTTAAGAACTGAATGAACAACACTATCCAAATTAGTTTTATTACATTCTGGCATGCATTTTTAAAACTAGAGAAAGTTTTTATCTTTATGGATTAGGTTTAATAAAACTAATCCTCTTCATCAAAACCTAATTCTGTTCACCGCAAAATAAAATGAGCAACATTTAAAATGTAATAAACATTAATACATCTTTTATTGTTTAGGGTTATTTCCAGGGGCGGCCGGCCAATAGGGGGCGCCAAGGCGCCACCCCACTGGAACTTCTGGACCATTTTAATTGAAGACTTTAAAAAAATAATAATAATTAAAAAAAAATATTTCAAAATATATGCATATGTGTTTTTAGTTGTGTGTAGGATAAATATTTTATGAGTACAGGTAGTCCTCGACTTACGAACGAGTTCCGTTCCTATGCACCGTTCGTAACACGAAATTAACGTAAGTCGGATCACATACAAAATAAATAAAAATAAAATAAACTTTTTTTAATATAAATAAATGTACAGTACTGTAGAGTTACCAAGCACTTAGCCTATCCTAACACAGTTTTTAAAGATGAAGGAGTCAGTTGAATTGTCTCCCTTTCACATAAAGGGAGCTAGCTCCCTTTATGTGAATGGAGCCTGCTAGGGAGGAGGGAGACAATTCAACTCACTCCTTCATCTTTAAAAACTGTGTTAGGATAGGCTAAGTGCTTGGTGAGTGTACAGTGGGGCGGCCATGGCGTAGTGTTAATGGCAGATGTCCCCCGATCGGAAGGTTGGAGGTTCGAATCCCGGTTCCCTACACCATGTGTCGTTGTGTCCCTGGGCAAGACACTTAACCCCGAGTTACTCCCGGTAGGACTGGATGGCGCCTTGCATGGCAGTCTACCACTACCGGTGTATGAATGTGTGGATGAATGGGTGGATGGTTGGTATTGTAAAGCGCTTTGGGGCCCCTCATAGGGAGCTGGAAAGCGCTATATAAATAAGCTCCATTTACCATTTACTGTACATTTATTCATTTATTTTTAAATTTTATGAGATGCGTGACGTAAGTCCGAAACGTCGCAAGTCAAGGGTGTCGTAAGTCGAGGACTACCTGTAATGATGACTTATATTGGTTGTTTCAAAAAACCTTTTCTGATTGGTGACATATTTCTTATTTTTGGGGCACATGAATCTTATCCATAAACTCTTGTTATAAATGGCGCATGCACAGTTATCCCACGACGTTACAAAACAATAGGAAGAAGCTGGTCGCAGTTTTCACCACCCTGGACACGTGTGAGCTCTACCTACCGACCGCATGCTTACGGCGTTTAGTTATTTATTTAAAAAAAATGTGTCTGGAAAATGAACCGTGCGTCAGTGACTCAAGCAGGCTTGGTAAGTTTTAAATAATTAAAAGCCCTTTATCTAATGTCTATTTGCATTTCTGACTGATATTCCTCTCAACTTTTAGATGGTTGTTTGCAGTGACGGCTGGT
>JBBPBX010035127.1:6578-32228 GCA_038048925.1 Garcialebias charrua
GGGGCAGTTCCCTTGGATTGGCAGACTGGGGTGGTGGTTCCCCTATTCAAAAAGGGTGTGTTCCAACTATAGGGGGATCACACTCTTAAGCCTCCCTGGTAAGCACATCACTTCGGTAAAAATTAAGTTAGCCAGATCTACTGCGGTCCTGTATAAAGTTAAAGATTTTTTGAATGAGACAGCTTTGCATTTGTTATATAATACCATTTTTGTTCCACATTTAATTTATTGTGTTGAAGTTTGGGGAAAGGCATTTAAAACTATAACAAAGCCTATTTTTATTTTACAAAAAAGAGCTGTGAGATTTTAGGAAAACCTTATTGTCATCCATCTAATACATTATTTAACCAACTTAAGTTATTGAAATTTTATGATTTGGTGGATTATAATATTCCATTAGTTATGTATAAAGCTCAACACAACTTACTGCCTCCAAACGTTCAAAAGAACTGAGATTTTTGCAAAACCTCAGTAGGACCAGTTTGAAAGGTTGGACTGTTTTGATACAGGGAATTGATTTATGGAACAATTTAGAAAACAATGTTAAATATGCTAAGTCTATGCTTGTGTTTAAAAAAATGATTAAATCAAATTTTTTTTAAATACAAAAATCTTTAATTAAATCGATTCTATCAGTAATTATTTAGTCAAAAAAATGAAGTTTTTTGTTCAATTAGAAAAACATTGCATTAGTCAATTGTTTGGATTAAGTTTGCTTTTGTGTTGTTTTTTTTGAAAAAAAAAAGGGGGGCAGATACTATAAGATTATTTCTTCTCTCTGCCTCCTTTCATTTTATGTCTTTTATATTGTACAGTGTAGTGTACAAACATACAGTGTACAATGTACACTGTATGTTTAAACATTGTTTTTTATTGATGTAAAATGAATAAATTTAATTTTAAAAAAAATTAAAAAAAAGGTATATTCAGGGGTTCTGGAGAGGAGGGTCCGTCGGATAGTCGAACCTCAGATTCAGGAGGAGCAGTGTGGTTTTCGTCCTGGTCGTGGAACACTGGACCAGCTCTACACCCTCAGCAGGGTCCTGGAGGGTACGTGGGAGTTTGCCCAACCAGTTTACATGTGCTTTGTGGACTTGGAGAAGGCATTCGACCGCGTCCCTCGGGGGGTTCTGTGGGGGGTACTCCGGGAGTATGGGGTACCAGGCCCTTTGATAAGGGCTGTTAGGTCCCTGTACGACCGGTGTCAGAGCTTGGTCCGCATTGCTGGCAGTAAGTCAGGCTCGTTTCCGGTGAGAGTTGGACTCCGCCAAGGTTGCCCTTTGTCACCGATTCTGTTCATAACTTTTATGGACAGAATTTCTAGGCGCAGCCAAGGTGTTGAGAGGATCCGTTTTGGTGACCTTAGAATCACTTCTCTGTTTTTTGCAGATGATGTGGTCCTATTGGCTTCATCAGATCGTGATCTACAGCTTTCGCTGGAGCGGTTTGCAGCCGAGTGTGATGCGGCCGGGATGAGGATCAGTTCCTCCAAATCCGAGGCCATGGTCTTGAGCCGGAAAAGGGTAGCATGCCCTCTCCGGGTCGGGGAGGAGGTCCTGCCCCAAGTGGAGGAGTTTAAGTATCTCGGGGTCTTGTTCACGAATGAGGGAAAACTGGAGCGTGAGATCGATAGGCGGATAGGTGCAGCATCCGCAGTGAAGCGGGCGCTGTACCGGTCTGTCGTGGTGAAGAGAGAGCTGAGTCGAAAGGCAAAGCTCTCAATTTACCGATCGATCTACGTTCCCACCCTCATCTATGGTCATGAGCTTTGGGTTGTGACCGAAAGAACAAGATCTCGGATACAAGCGGCTGAAATGAGTTTTCTCCGCAGGGTGGCTGGACTCTCCCTTAGAGATAGGGTGAGAAGCTCAGTCATCCGGGAGGGACTCGGAGTAGAGCCGCTGCTTCTCCACATCGAGAGGAGCCAGTTGAGGTGGCTCGGGCATCTGGTTAGGATGCCTCCTGGACGCCTCCCTGGTGAGGTGTTCCGGGCATGTCCCACCGGGAGGAGGCCCAGAGGAAGACCCAGGACACGCTGGAGGGACTATGTTTCTCGGCTGGCCTGGGAACGCCTTGGGATTCCCCCAGAGGAGCTGCTCCAAGTGGCTGGGGAGAGGGAAGTCTGGGCCTCCCTACTTAGGCTGCTACCCCCGCGACCCGACCCCGGATAAGCAGACGAAAATGGATGGATGGATGGAGTCCCCTCTAAATATTGTTAAAATTTTAGTTTGGCTTGTATTCATAGATTGCTGTGGTCAGTGTCACTGACAATCTGGTACAACACCTTCCCAAAATCTTAAAGCTTACAAAGAAAACAGTTTTCAAGGAGAATAAATACTTTAATGAATAAAAGTACACCTAAACATTGATTTGTTGTCTTTTAATACAAGAGATGAGAAATCTAAATTACAACATGTATATAAAAGAGAAAAATAAATGAAGTACATTAACATGTACTGTATTGTGCAAAGTGATCTATATTAGGCCACGCTTACATGAGAACAACCTGTGGAAACATTAGTGTTTTTTCAATGTTTATTGGGTGTAATAAATTTTAAAAAAGCTGGTTTACATGACAAATGCTGTAGTTTCCATATGGTCGGGTTGCCAGATAAAAAATTATGAACTATAGTACTGTGGCTTTAAAATGATAGTATTTTGACCTAAACTGTCGTGTGTGCTGAGTAAAGATGTTCTAAGATTCAATTCACTTCAGTTTATTTATATAGTGTCAATTCACAAAAGAAGTAATCTCAGGGCACTGAACAGAAAAATTTATACAAAATAATAATTTAACAGAAACATTCATAGATAAAATAATAATTTAACACTATTTGTCTGAGGAGCAGACTGCTTTGAATTTAGCTCCATTGCAGAACTCTCATCTTGAGCAAGATGAAGTTTGTGTTGTGTTTCTTGAACATGTGCTCAGAAAAGGAGGTGGTAAATAAGGCTTTTTTTTTTCATTTATTATCTGGCAACCCTGGGCTCAGCTGTATTCATTGTGCATGAAACGACTGCATGATCACAGTTACGTCCAAACTGGTGAATAACGTCTCTTTGGACCCTGGATTTGATTAGTTTTGCTCCTGCATGCTGACAAAGGGTGAGTAGCAGAAAAACACTCAGCTCTCTGACATTATTTAAAACCGTTGTTAGTGCAGACTTTGGAGGTGCACTAACTGCAGTCTGCAGCCGTCTGTATGTGCAACTTCACACCTTCGGGGGTGGGGGAGCGGGGATGGGTTGCCCCGAAAATCTCTCAGACCTGGTTTGAGACAATGAGGGTTGTGAATGGCTGCCCTGTCTGTCAATCAAGTGACGGGATGTTTGATAGGCTGACATTTCTTTTTATTTTATGTCACGCTGCGATCGACCTGTAGCTCGCGGTCGACGTAATGAGCACCCCTGCATTTGACTAAACCCTTTGCCAACAGGGAATGGGGGGGGGAGGCAAAAATTCCTTTTTTTTTCTTAGATTAATGGTGGATTTCTCTCTTTTTTGCCTTTCTATATTTATATTGTTTAAATACACAGTTTCCTTTATTGACTTATTGGGGGGGACCAATCTGCACTTCCCCAAGATTGGGGGGGTCCGGAACCCCCCGACCCCCCCGGGATTTACGCCTATGATCACAATAAGTTTGAAATGACCGTTTTTGACACAGCCAGTAATATCTTTATTTTCCAGACTTTTATTGATCTAACCAGGCTCTCTCTTTTTTAACACAAAAACAGGAAACAGAACCTCAACCAAAATTAATTAAAAAAATTGTTAAATCAAGTTCTTGACCAAAAAAATAGTAACATAAAGATCATTAATTGTAAACATCCGCACGTATCATTACAACTGTGTAAATCATATCATTTTACTGCCTTTGGGTGTAACGAAGAGTTAAAAAAAAAAAAAAAAATTTAACAAAAGCAGGGACAAAATGTGTGAAACTAATAAAAAAGGCTTTTAAACTCGGGGGGCGGGGGTTAATAAATGTATATAGAACAGATTTAAGAAATCCTTAATGTTGTAGATAAACAATTCACTGAGAACTGAAAACAAAAGCAAGAAGAGGAACCTACAACTGGTAGTAAGAGGAAAAAAGTACAGTAACTGGAAATGTTCCTTTAGAGACAACCCCACAGTTCCACTAATATTTTAAAATATGAGACCAATAGGCATAAACAAGAATATTTAGTTCTAAAAGAAGATCTCTTAACTTGCATCTTAAAAAAACTAAAAGCAGCTGAAGTTGTATTCAAAAGTAGTACATAAATATGCACAAGTGCTTGACAATAACAAGCTCTTATTAAGAGCAAATCTTCATTAAGATGGACAGAAGGTATTCTTGATTATGCCTACAAAGCTGTTGAGATCCAGTCGATGAGTGGAGTCTGAGCACGTCGTCCAGTATCAGACAGGTCTATATGAGGAAAAAGAGATGCATTAAATAAAAAGTGTTCTTTTTGAATGATTAAGTCAATATTTCAATACTCACTGAATTGCATCTTTTCACTCATCAGCAGACATCCCTTTCTTTTCATCCTTCTCCCTCATCTATTGTGGGGAGAAACATATAGGTAAGAAGCATAAAAATACAAAATGCACTAATTCAGCAACACAAGTGTTTGGTATGAGGTAGTGATGGAAAATGCAGCAACAAAAATGCAGCGACAACCATGGAAAGAAAAAGAAGTGAGCTCACTCCAGCCTCACTTCACACTTATACTGAATGATAACATCACATAGTAATAATATAATATGATAACATGATTAAATATAAAAAATGATACCAGGACTGTTTTCTTCTATCTTCACAATATCATTAAAATACAAATGTGTCCAAAAATTACGCAGAAAACTGGTTCATGCATTTGTCATGTCTAGACTGGACTATTGCAATGGTTTATTATCCGAGTGTCCAAATTATTCTTTAAAAAGTCTTAATTTAACCCAAAATGCTGCTGCCAGAGTCTTAACTGGAGTTAGTGGGAGAGATCATTTCTCTCCAGTTTTAGTTTCTCTCCATTAGCTCCCTGTCAAATCCAGAATTGAATTCAAAACCCTACTTCTAACCTACAAAGCTCTCAACAACTTAGCTCCATCTTGTATTACAGATCTTATTGTTCCACATTTTCCTAACAGAGCACTCCACTGCGATAGACAAAGTGTTTCCTTAGTTTGCACATTTCCCAGGAGAAATTGACAAGTTGGCCTGTTTTCGAGGCCAACCGGAGGAGTCAGGTTCAAATGAGACAAAATTGTGGATTTTTTTCAGGCATACTGTTGTGTTTTTCTTCTCGTCAGCCTTGAGTCCTGCTGGTACGTTCCAGATCCAAAATGGCCAGATTAGGGTGCATTCTACTGGTCCGTGCTAACGAGCCCCTCCAAGGTCATTTCCAACATGCTGACGAGTCCCAAAGACGTACGTAGCCTGCAATTCTTACAAATCACTTCCATCTTACGGTTTAGCTCATAAATAAGCTGATTTTGAGTCCTCATAGCACAAACCAAACAATCAGGCGGCCTGACAAGGGCCAGCTGCAGCGGTCTTCTTGTATGTTGACAGACTAGAAACCAGCCGATTCCTAAAAGCAGGAAACCTGTTATCATAAATCCAATTGTATACATCTTCGGTGTCCTCCTGAGATTCTCAGCAGGACCCCGTCGCTTTGTTGAAAAGATGTTGTTGATTGTGTGTGTTGAAAATCCAGTTGTTCAGATCCATAAAGGTAGTTTTTGTTTTGGAAGATGTATAAAATAGGAGCTCTGATACACAGAGAGCAAAAAGGCAGGAGGAGAACAGGAGAGGGAAGAGAATGAATCCGCCTCATACAGGAGCGAGTGAGGAAAAAAAAACTTCAGATTTGGTATCACTGAAAACCCCTAAATGTCCTCTGTAGACAGCAAATGAGTCAATTCAGTAGTATGCTGTGGGTGGGAGATATTCAGGTTTACAAATATCCCAAGGAGGACAAATTTGAACTGCTGGTAGTCAGGAAGGTACCGGTAAGCTTAGACTACTGGAGGACAAACTGACCACATTTCCTCACTCTGCTGCTGTCTTTACTTACTCTACCTGTTTGTATTTGTATTGTTTCCATCACTCACAATCTTTTTTTCATAGAAACTACACCTGGACCTGCCATTCTGTGTTTGTGCCTTGTTCCTGTCCTCTAACTCCAGCCAGTCGAGGCAGATGGATATCTATTGTGAATCTGGTACTGCTAAAGGTTTTTTGTGTTAAAAGGGAGGTTTTCCTTTCCACTGTTGCCAGTGTTGCTCTGGATGGGTGATTGCAACATATTTTTTATATATTTAGCCAACTTTAACATAAAATAATAGTAAATGTAGCTGCGACAACAAACAGTTGAAATAATTGGAACATTTTAGCCATATATAAATGCACATTAATAACACAAGAAATATTTCATGTTTAAATGAAATTTGATGATTTTCTGTAAATTAAGAGAAAAACAAAACTTGTAAAGCATTTTGCTGTACAATAACATTTCTCGTCATCAAAAAGAGATAAAATTGCAGTCATAGGGTTAGTATATGCAACAGACATCTTACATTTTGATCAGATCCACAGCATTACATAATACAGTCATCCCTCACTGTATTACTGTGGCTTCAGGGAGTGGTGGTGCAGCGGTTAGAGAAGGTGGGCCTGTGATCAGAAGATCGCCGGCACAACTCCAGGTACAGACAACATCAAAATGTAGGTGGGATAGGTGAAACACCCACACCTGCCTCCACCCTCATTTACCTCACTCTGGGACCTTGGGCAAGGCCCCTCACCCCCACGATCTGCTCCCCTGGATGCCCTAGATGGCAGCACTCTGCTCCACACAAAGAGCTGTGGTAGCTCGGTGGTCTGAGGTTGCGTCAGGAAGGACATCCGATGTAAAAACAATTGCCAAGTCTTCGTGTGACTTAGTTAGCTGTGGTGATCCCTGACAAAGGGAGAAGTTGTATTGTGGCCTCCCTCCCCTGGTAGATCTCAGAGAATGGGGGTGCCTATTGGGGTCAGTGGGGGAGCTGGCCCCCTGGGGGTGCATTGCCACCTCAGTTCTTCCTCCCCATCCCGACATTTTCCTCCGCCCACTCAATCACACCACCACTCAGACAGGGCCTTGGGGTTCAGGTGAACTACTGAGCTGCGGAGAGAATCCTCCATCTCCATGGTTCGTGAAGACATGGGCCCCAATTTTATTATACAATCTAGACACTCAACATTCTCACAACACATGCATATAGAAAGTCTGGAGTGGGCACACGGTGGCATATAGGTGGTGGGATGTGTAATCATTCTCCCCTCCATGATCTGTGCCCACTCTCATATGTAGCATGTAGACATTTAGGGTTCTATAATAATAATAATCATTTTATTTAAAAGCGCCTTTCAGGACACCCAAGGACACTTAACAAGACTGCTTAGTCTAGCTTGCCAACTAACCTTTTTTCTGTTTGTTTCGCTAACCTGTGTAGCCGAATTGACGATGGGGTTCATCCCACAGCTTGCTAACTGAGTTCGTCTGCCGATTGCTGTAGCTGCTCGAAGGCCCGTTTAGCCCTGCTAACTGGCCCACGAGTTCCTCCCTGTTTAGCCCCTGCTAACTAGGAGGTTCTTCAAACAACACAGTCCAAGAGGAGATTTTTTCTACCTTATTACCTTAACTGGTAGTTTCCCTCACCGTGACGCTGAGAGCTTATCCACCCACAGGGCTAATGGAAAGCTCTCAGACGTCAACCACGTCAGAGTTCAAGGAACCCCGAGGGAATGAACAAGGGCGAGCTTATGTTTATTAAATGTTTTAGTGTTTAGTGTTTAAATGTTTACTGTTGCACCGAGGGACAGAGAGAAATGCAATTTCAATCCTGTGTATGTCCTGTACATATTGCAGTTCTGACAATAAAGTTGACTTTGACTTTGACATATGGAATCTCCTCCAGAAAAAAAGAGATGCTAACAGCTGCCCCTGACGAAACCTCAGACGACGGAGCAAGGCATTGAAGAGGGAGCAAAGGATTTCTTACAAGAGGCTGCAGCAGTGCCTGTCGAAGCAGACGGCTTCACTCCAGCTCGGTTCGACCTGTGCCGCAGAGCGGGCGACTCTCTCAAGGTGCCGTGGCCTGCACCCCACCACGACAACATCAGTCAAGGTTGGCGGGAAATTATTTCCTCCAGAGGCAACAAACCTCGGTGAGGCACGACATGCCGGTGTTCCCAGATTTTTTAACTGAGTTCACGCGGTCAGGGTCGGCACCCAGGGCAGCCACTGTCCCTCCCCTTCTCCCAGTTCCAGACTGGAGAGCAGGGAGCCGACGGATCTGTCTCACATCCAAGACTTCAGCCAACAAGCCCTACACAGCAAACAATGTCGTTTTCAGCAGTGCATCTGGAAAAGATCTAGCGCGCACAGTGCCTTGCAGCTCGCACGCTCAACACGGCCTCAATGCTGCAGGCATACCAGGCAGAAAAGCTGCAGGAACTGCAGGAGGCCACCAACAAAAAGGAAAAGACGACAGAGCCACTGGAAGAGGCCAGCAAGACGGCAGACTTGATTGTCCGCCTGTCGGGCGTAGCAGCAATCGCTCTGGGTAAAAGCAGGGCTGAAGCGGTTGTCGCACAGCGACACCAGTGACCAACATCCTCACCGATCAGAGCATTTCCACCCACTGGGAAAAGGAAAGCCGCACATATTCAAACCACCTCAGAGTCCAAGAAACCCTGGTGGAAAGGACAAATATGTAAATTAAAACACAAAAACATGTTCCCCTGTTTGTGCAATAAAAACAAACTGTTGTTTCAAGGACCAATAAAACCACATCGTGGTTTATCGTTTCTGTGCAAAAGTCAGAATTAAAGGGGCAATCCACCCCTTTTCATGATGGAACAGCAGACCTGGTCAAAGCACCGTTTTGTGCCACGACAGGCCGGACACAGAACTTCCTCTGCGGTGCGAGAGAGAAAGCAGAAGTCAGCCTGATCCAGAGCTGTTCCTGCACCATCACAGGCATTTTCACCCATCGGGAAAAAGAAAAGCCGAACTTTTACCACCAGTATCTGTGTTAAAGAAACCCCGATTAACTGGTCCAGAATGTTTGAACACACAAAAACACTCAAATGTTTGTGTAATAAAGAGAAATTGTTGTTCGAACACGACAATAAGGTCTCAAAATGCCCAAAATGTTCTGTGTCACGATTCAGCATTAAAGGGAAAACCCCACCATTTTTTAATGCAAACAGAGTCAATAAAGAGCTCAGGGAGCCGTTTCCCACAGTCGGCCGACCCCCTCTCTAATAAGACTCTGTCCACCAAAGGGCTTAAGGAGCCCACACAGGGGGGCAGAGGGTGATCTGTCACAGACAGACCCCTCGCCCCCACCAGAGGGCCAAACAAGCCCTCAGCTGACCAGGGAGGAAGGGGCCATTCAACACCCCCACCTCACCTGAAACAAACAAACTCCCGAGTGAACATGCCTTCCAGGCTCGTGGCTCACGCGAGAGCCTGGACAGCGTACAGCCCATCGAAATGGGTCAGGGGTACAGGCTGCAATTTTGCAGACGTCCACCACCCTTCTCTGGGGTGATAACGTCAACAATGAGCTCAGCTCGCGTCCCGATTCCAAGAGAGGAAATACGCTCGCTGCTGCAGAAAGGAGCAGACAGAGCTGTTCCTCCTCAGGAAGAAAACAAAGGCTATTACAGCAAATACTTTATGATCCCAAAGAAAGGGGGTGGCCTGTGGCCGATCCTGGATTTAAGACTTTTGAACAAACGACTGAGATCGTTCAAGTTCAAAATGTTGACACTGCGTCAAGTGATTCACTCTGTACGCCCAAGGGAGTACATTTGCAGTGTGGACCCGCGGGACGCATATTTCCATATCAGCATCCTGCCAAACCACTGAAAATTACTATGTTTTGCGTTCGAGAATGCCACGTACGAATATCAAGTCCCCCCTTTCGGCCTCTCAACTGCCCCGAGGGTATTTACGAAATGTCTCGAAGCTGTCCTAGCTCCCATGAGGAGCCAGGGCATCAGAGTTCTGGACTATTTAGACAATCTATTAATCTTAGAGGGCTCCAAGGAGCAGGCAAGATTACACATAGATCGAGTGAGATCACACTTACAATCCATAGGTTTTGTGATAAACTCAAGAGAAAAGTCAGCAGTCCCCATCCCAGGACATTGTTTTCCTAGGACTGAAGCTGAACTCTGTTCTGTACAGAGCGAGACTGTCATAAAAGCAAATATCAGACCTCCAGCTCTGCTTGGCCCATTTCTGAAAACTCAAAACTCTCAAAACTGTGACACTCGGGCTTTGTCAACGTGTTTTGGGTCTCATGGCAGCAGGAATTGCATCAATTCATCAGGGCTTATTGAAAATGCGCCCTTTTCAGATTTAGGTGCACAGACAGCAGTAGCTCGCCCCCCACTACAAAGGGGAGGGGGGGGGGGATCAGAGTCAACTCAGACTATCTGAAAGCCTTACAGCCATGGAGAAACGTTGCTGAACTCAGCAGGGGTGTTCCATTGGGCAGAGTGTTATCTTGGGCTCTAGTGATGACAGACGCCTCAAAGTCTGGGTGGGGGGTCTCTGCCGGAACCAACACACAAGAGGTATGTGGTCCTAGCAGGAGGCTCAGCTCCACATCAACCAGCTGGAGCTGATGGCTATGTTCCTGTCGCTGAAATGCTTCTACAGGAAGGGTCTGATCACATATCAACATGTTTTGATAAGATCGGACAACAAGTGCGCAATCGCGCACGTCAACAGAGAAGGGGGGACTATCCCCACCTCTCTTGTTGTTGACGCAGAAACTTTTGAAATGGTGCAGCTCACGGGTATTGTCACTCAGAGCGACACACCTACCGGGGAAGCTGAACTACGGGGCAGACGCTCTCTCAAGAGGTGCGCCCCTCCCCTCGGAGTGATGTCTGCACCCACGTATCGTGGACCAGATATGGACACGATACGGGAAAGCAGACGTCGATCTCTTCGCGTCCAAGGACAATGCCCACCTTGCTATGTTTCACTCCATACTGGACGTGAACAAACCACTGGGACTCAACACGCTTGCACATGATTGGCCAGCAACAAAGGCGGAGTGACCATCGGGAGTTTCGGGAGAATTCCCGATGGGCCGCGTCATGAATGGGCCGATAGGCGCACGGGGAAAATGATGACGGTTCTGCTCAAAATCGACTTGTCCCTCCGAGGCTGCAGCCTCTTAAAGGGAGGGAGCACTGATCACTAGAGACTGCAGCCTCTTAAAGTGCTGATCCCTTTAAGAGACTGCGCTCACTGGGCCGGCAGTTTGGGAGCTACCATTTGATAAAAAACACCCCTGAAAGTTCACCGTTGGTTGAGTCCAACCCAGGACCGAAGCATGTATTTTCCAAAACATCAGGTGATGGAGCAACGCGGAGTCCAAACTGCTAATTAGCAATAAAAATGAATAGGAAGAGGCCAGGTGGAGCTGAAAAAGTCAGGTTGAAGAAAAGAAAGGCGGAGGAAGCTGCCAAATGTGCAAAGCTTACAGACATTTTTTCAAAGAGACAGACAGAAGAAGCAACAGGTAATGACATGAATTAAAAACTAGTATAATAAATTAAGCTAATGTCACAACGTTATACACTATGTCACTAAACATGCATGAAAGTCAAGTGGACCTAAACTGACATAGCCTAAAAATAAAAGCAGAAATATATAAATTGACCAATAAATAAATAAACGTCAAAGGACAATTTAAATTAAAAGAGAACTTTATCTCATGTTTTAAAAATTAATTGGCCATCATGGTTTTTTTTCCAGCTTAGTTCCAACAAATTATATATTTTAATTCATAATTTTACATTTTACTGTGCTTAAAATACCGGTAGGCCTGTATATTTTTTGTTTTTACTTTTACTCTTGGATGACTTGTGTTATGTAAATGTAATTTTTTTTTCCACATAAGTCCTTATTTACGTAATGAGGCATAAATGCATGAGGTGAAGTGAAAACAGGAGACAGAAAAATGTTAAAGCAACACATTTAATAGACAAATAAAAAAACTCTATGCATATGCATACATATTGCAACCAATGCCAAACTTGTCTCTGATTTTGCTTGTCTTGACCCTAAAAACTTTTCAGAGATAAGGCTTAAAGGACTCAAGAGCTCAGCACTTCAAGAAATAAGCAAAAATCTGCTTAGATTTGATGAGAGAGCCACAGTGAGTACTTTACACACAGAGCTGTCCAGTCTAGCATCCCAGTGGGATAGGCTCAAAAAGTCCCCTCTGGAAGAGTCCACTGTCAGGATAGGTACTGAGATGGAACAGGGTGGCCAGGAGGGCTCAGTTGAACCAGAGATTGAACTTGAAAGCAGGGCTTGTTCTTCTTGCAGAAACTGTTATCTGTGTTTACCTTATATTGACACAGTATAACCTTTTCACAGATGCCTACCCAGTTATAGGGCTGGCATACAAATATTTGTTGACCCTTTCATTGTCTCAGGTTGCATGTGAAAGAAGCTTCTCTACTCTCAAGTTCATCAAGAATAGACTATGAAGCACACTTAACCAGGAGCATTTGGAGGCATTTATGCTGATGTCCACAGAGAAAGAACTTCTTATGTCCATTGACAATGACAAAGTAACAAATATGGTGGCAGAAACTAGTGCACTTCTTAGGCGCTTACTGATGCTGTAGATCACATGTCAAACTCGAGGCCCATGGGCCAAATCTGGTCTCATTGACATTTTATCTGGCCTCAAATTTAATATTTTAAATGTAAAATAGTTTTATGGTTTATCTTTTTGTCACTGTATTTAGTGCAAACTTCTCATGACAGCTGGCCAACGTTCAAGCCAACAAAATTACGTTTTGAGTTTTTCAGTAATCTTTGAGTCTGATATGGAAAGAGCAACAAAGAATTGACTCATCTTTTTCTGTTTTTTTAAGTCTACTAATTTAGTTTTTTTCCCCCACCTGATTTGCTGAATTGTAACAAAATGTAACAAAAAAAATTATAATTAAAAAAAGGTTGTTGATTGAATTGCAATTAAAAAACATTATAGGCTACATTTTTGCCTAATATTTTTAAAATGTGAAAAAATGGGCCACTCTTGGCCATTAAACTCCCGGGCTGAAAAGTTGTCCCACTCCGCCCCTGGCCAGCAACAAGGCTTTATTATGCGTTCCCATCTGTCACTTTGATCCAAGCGACACTGGAACGTGTGCACAATGGGGCCCTCTCATTGATTCTGGTGGCTCCAAAGTGTCCAAAGGAGGCCTGGTTTGCAGAAGTGATTTCACTGCTAGCAGGAACACTATGGCACAGAGACCTCCTGACACGCCCACGGGCAGGTATGGCACCTTCGCCCGGGCCTCTGGGAATTGTGGGTCTGGCCCCTGAAAGGAACCGGCTGTTAGCCTCTGGTCTGCCCATTAGTGTGATAAACACGATACAGGGCACTCGTGCAGAGTCAACTCGAACACTATGCACGAAAATGGCGTGTTTTTTTAGATCTGGTGTCTAGAGATGAACATTACCCCATATTCCTGTGATATAGCACAGCTTCTCATGTTCCTGCAAAACCTGTTTGAGAAGGGCCACTCCTTTTCCACTATTAAAGTCTTCTTATCCACTGTTTCAGCATGCCATGAGGGATAAGGGGGTAAATCACCAGCCACCCTCTCATGATTTGGTTCATGAAGGGCGTGCTGAGAAAAAGGCCTCCGAGCAGAGTTTTAGCCCCACAGTGGGACCTGGCACTCGTGCTGGACGCCCTCTGTGGACCACCATTCGAGCCACTATAGAGCATTAAGATGGACTTGCTGTCTTATAAGACCACCCTGCTCTTAGCTCTGTGCTAGGAAAAGCATGTGGGTGACCTGCATGCACTGTCAGTCCATCACCTGTGCACTCAGTTTGCTCAGGATGGGCCAAAAGTCACCCTGCGTCCAAACCCTGCATATGTGCCAAAAGTCCCAACTTTAAATTACAAAAGTCTGGGCTTTGAACGGTCTGCTTTTCCTCCTCCTCCTGTTGTGGGATAAGTGAAGCGGTCACACTGTCTCCACCCTCATCTGCCCCACTCTGGGCCCTTGAGCAAGGCCCTTAACCCACACCATCTGCTCCCCCGGGAACCCTAGATATCAGCTCTCTGCTCCACACAGAGGGCTGTGGTTGCTCGGTGGTTGTGTCAGGAAGGGCATCCGGCGTAAAAACAACTGCCAAATCTTCATGCGACTAGATCGCTGTGGTGACCCCTAACGCAGGGAAAAAGCCGAAAGAAGGAAAAAAAAAATAATAATTTTACTTTTGATAAGTACAAAATAAATAAGATACTTTAGGACTTTTACTCCAGTAATATTCTTACAGGAGACTTTAACTTTTACCAAAGTAATTTTATGATAAGGTACTTGTACTTTTACTAAAGTATTACTTTGAGGTACTTTATACAACACTAATTAACAATTTGTACGGGTATACAATGTTGCTTAAAAGCTAAACATCACACAAAGCCCCCAGAGACTGGTTTCCATTGTGGTCCTGTGTATTCCTGATTACATACAGAAAATGCCCTTTCTGTTAACAAACTGTTCCCTGTTGAACAAACACTAACATTACATTTTAAGGAAATTCTACCATTGCTGTTCATCGTTCTTTAGTTTTAGCAGGTCGCTTTCGTAAATGAGCCCATGAGGTTCAAAAGATTTACCTGACTACCGGTAAATAAAGGTTGAATGAATGAATGAATTTCTAACCAAAATAAAATCAACATCAATTATGCACACACATGCTCCAACCTTTCAAAATGTATGCAAAGATGAAGTTGTATGAACGTTTGTGTTTTACAGATGGAACCACAGATGACAGCAATGAAGAGCAGCTTTTGAAAGGCAAGTCTGTTAGACATTCCTCACTGTGTCATTAGCAGGTTATTTTTGTTTCTCATTTAATGATTTTAACTTTTCTTCTAAAGACCTTGCCATCCACAAGATGACTTCAGTGCTCACTGAAGTACTTGTGGTGGTGAAGGATCTGTCCAGAGATGTGCAGTTCATCAAGAACAAGTTGAGAGAGGGCAACATGACAAGGTGGTATCCGGGGACCAGCCACCGCAACTTATACATTCCCTGTCCAGCTGCCAGTCACCAGTGAACAAGACTTCATGGGGTGGAGTCATTACTGATGGAAGAATCAGTTCGTCAAAAGATGGTAATTTATTTGATAGACTGAACTGCATTCATTTATTAAATGTAGACCATTTCAATGTGGTCTGGCTCATTTTTCCTCAAGGAAAAATATGTTAAGCTCTCTAGGCACTTGAGCACAAATTCTTATCTACAAGTTCAAAATGTGCCACAGAACATCTGCTATTAATGAAATGTTTTGAAATTGTTCAAATACTGTATATCAGGGATGTCCAAAGTGTGGCCCGAGGGCCATTTGTGGCCCCTGAAACGATTTTGTGTGGCCCCTGACTTCAGATCAAGAATTATACTTTACAAATTTGTCCCCCTGGCACAGGTGTTTGATGTAGATGGAGAAATTCTATTTGTTATTTGGGCAAATTTATCACAAAGTAAAATCTTATAATTAAAAATATTGGGAACAATAACAATTATTTGTCTTTAAATAACAAAACTCTTAGCTTTTTCTAAATCTATCTAGTGACTTCTACTCAAAAGCTGATTTTGCTTCACTCCAATCTGCTTTAAATTATAGAATAATGTTCCTCATGTACAGCACTTTGTGTCAGCGGCCATTGTTTTAATGCACTTTATTAAAAAAAGTTGATTTGGGGTGCACCGTGTCTACATTTGGCTTTGATCTTCCTCTAAAATCACAGAGTTCTCCGAGTCAGCTTCAGGTGCTTGTAGTTAATCTTAAATATCTTCTAAATTGAACCAGGTGTTTCAATGCCTTAACATCACACAACAATTACAGTGGAGAAACTTGTCAGTTTGGTAAAAAAAAAAAGTTAAAGTAATTTTTATTTATTTTTTTCTGTGCAGAGATATTCTTGTGCTATATTTTTTAAATGAATATATCCAAAGCTCCTCAGTTGAAAACACTAAAATGGTAGAAAAGATGTTTAAAAACCTCTTTCCTCAGAAGGACACAACACAACACTGCATATTTGGTGAGCTTCCTCCCCTGCAAATTACTTTATAGACTGCTGGTGATTGAGAATACAGGTAGTCCCCGACTTACGAGCGAGTTCCGTTACAACGAGGTGCTCGTAAGATGAAAATTTGTAAGTTGAAACACGAAGCACAAGTTCTCGTAAGTCCGGAATTTCGCTCGTAAGTTGGAACGGTTTTGCTAGTGCGACTACAAACACTCGTTTTTCATCGAAAAACTGCTTACTAGTGCATAAAAATGATCGGAAACGTGTGTCCACATGTTTAGCTAACGAACTGTGGTGAAAAAACACAGAAAAACTCTGTATTTTTTGCGTTTTTTCCAAAAATTCGCCAGCTCGTAAGTCTGGAACCTCGTAAGTAAGAGCGCTCGTAAGTCGGGGACTACCTGTATAATTATGCTCTTAGTGTGCCATATAGTAAAAAATTCTTTTGAATTTCTAAAATGTATTGCATCTTGTCTTTCATGCCTCTTCTGTATGAAATGCAAAAAAAAAAAAAAGGATTAATTTTGAATAAAGAAAATGTGAAAGTGCAAGCTATAAGAAATAATCAAAGGACAATGTTCTTGGTGAGCTTAATAGGTGCATGGATATGTTGTCAAGATCGAGTCAAACTAGACATTTGCTTCTCTTTCCAGTTCAGTCTAATTGGATGTTGAGCATTTAATTTAAAAAAATCACACCCGTGTGAAGTGAGTGCTGCTCTCATCACTGTACCTCATCAAACGTCATCTCATTATGGCCAATGACATTTTGCATCCTCACACAATATTTGTTTATACAAACACTCAAATTTGTCATATTCAGTGGGAATGTGTGGGACAGTTTGTGCACACACCAAAAGCAGAACATGGGAGATAGCACCTCTCAAAAAAAAAAAAGAGGGGAGGGGGGTATACAATTTTATCAAATATACACCATCTTCCTCACTCTTATTTTTGTGTCTTTCAGCTGCTGCTCGGCAGTTTGACCCAAAGCTAACTGACAAGGACTACAGCGGAACTGTCAAGAAGTGGCTTCGTTATGCGCCAGACCGGGAGGGGGGCATCCCAAGGAACCAAAGTGATCCAAACCCAAGCCAAACGTGTCAAACCTAGTCTGAAAAAGCTAAGTCTGGTCCTCTGGACATACAAAAAACAAAGCAAAAAAAAAACTGTAGAAACGTTTCGTCTTTCGTCCGAAAGACTTCCTCAGTCTGAGCTGCTGTATTCAGCTCAGTCTTATACCATACCATACCATTTTATTTATAAAGCACTTTAAACAGGAACAAGTCCACACAAAGTGCTGATATAAATAGCACCCTCCCACAGTGGATCAACCAGTTGGCTGATGACAGCCTGAAACCAGCTGCTCACATGAACAAGGAGGACCATCAGCCTGACGATGGATCGTTAACACCCTGATGGTTGTTTGCTATTCACAGAGGGCTGAGTGATACTGGCAATAACAGCATTGTAAGTGGGGGACAGTTGAACCCAGAGGCCTCCACCTCCGTTTAATGATGGACGGTTTCTTTTCACAAAGATGGCCTCCTTTACTCCTCTCTCAAACCATTGTTCCTCTCTATCAAGGATGTGAACATCTTCATCCCTGAAAGAGTGACCGCTGGCCTGGAGATGAGTGTAGACTGCAGAGTCCTGACCTGATGATGTTGATCTTCTGTGCTGGGCCATCCTTTTGGCCAGTGGCTGTTTAGTTTCCCCGATATAAGACTGATCACAGCCCTCCTGACACTGAACAGCATACACAATATTACTCTGTTTGTGCCGGGGGACTGGATCTTTGGGATGAACCAGTCTTTGCCGTAATGTATTTTGGGGTTTAAAAGCCACTGGGTGGCTTGTATACCCCCCTCCCAGTGGCTTTTAAACCCCAAAATACATTACGGCAAAGACTGGTTCATCCCAAAGATCCAGTCCCCAGGCACAAACAGAGTAAATATCCTAAAGGATTTTCTTTTTCTATCAAATGTTTATTACATAGATAGGGGACGTATCAATGTGAAAGATTAGCAACAAAACTGACCTTTTTTCATTCAACCTTTATTTATACAGGATAGCCTCGTTGAGTTTAGTATCAAATTCTCTTTGTGGTATCCCTCATATCCAAAACTGTTCCATTGACCTCCAAATAAAATTTAAATTGTGTTTTTATCTCTCTTTAATTAGCTTCAAACTCACAATTCAGCTGTTTTTCCATAGTAAGAAATCCTTGTATTTTGAGATTATTTTTTATTGCATCATGAAACCACCAGGGGGCACTAAAAGTTATCTATTTGCATCTAAAAAAAAGTGGTCCTCTGGACATTCAAACATTCATTCAACCTTTATTTAGTCAGGTAAATCTTTTGAACCTCATGGGCTCATTTACGAAAGCGACCTGCTAACATTGTGGCATTTTGTTTTTTGAATGAGGACCAGAGGACCAGACTTTTAGCTTTTTTAGATTTAAGCTCACCATAAGATAGTAGTTAAACAGAACTTGTTTCCCCACAGAATCTATTGTTTTGGATCTTGTTCAAATTGAATTACTATTTCATTCATTTAACCTTTATTTAGGCAGGTTAATCCCATTGAGCCTCGAGGACTCATTTACAACAGAGACCTGGTTACAAACAAAGAATGATGACAACAGCAACGTAAGATTTTCCTTAGACAATCAAGAATAGACAATCATAAGAGAGGCATCCAGATTTTTTTTTACAAGTTAAAACAAAAATGTCAAAGCATCAAAACAGACAAATTATAAGTCTGAAGTATAAAATCAAAAACAGGAACATATCTGCATTGGTTTTTGCCAGGATTCCAACAGATTCTTAAAGCCATTTAGAGAGGTCAAGATCGAGCTCTTCAGATCTTTTTGTTAGATAATCCAAAAAACAGGAGTGGAGTAGGAGAATACCCTTTTGCCAAGCTCAGTTCTCACTGATGGAACACTGCAGGTAATCATGTCCTGAGAGCGCACTTTGTATATATATATATATATATATATATATATACTGTTACTCCAAAACTCCCTCCTAAACAATTTAAATTTAAATACTGTATACAATATTTTAAATAAACAATCCATACAGCATGTGTTGTTTATGTAAAATATTGTATATACTGTACAGTAGTATTAAAATTTAAATTGTTTATTTAAGAAGGGAGTCCGCCTTTAGCGGACAACATAGGAACTGCAGATTTTTAAGAAAATAGCGTTTATTCTTTTTATAATAATTCAGATTAATCTGCGGGCCAACTAAAACCCCCTGGCGGGCCGGATGCGGCCCATGGGCCGCATGTTTGACACCCCTGCTGTAGCTGCACTCACGCAGAGACATGTAGGAGGAGATGTATGAGGGCAGCAGACCAAGAAGTGATTTAAAGATGAAAATGTACCAGTGGAAGAGTCTGCCATGTACACTGTATTTCTCTCAGTAAAACTGTTCCAATATGTAGCAACCCGTTTGTTTTTAGCTCAATTAGCATATGCTCATGTGTACGTAAGCCATTTTATTGAAAATGGACACACTAATTTTTCTTTAAATCACCTGTGTAGGAGTCCAACGCCTCCACAGAAGATCCCTCGTGTTCAGGACACCAAACTTGGAAGATGGGCATTCCCATTGCCTCAGGATGGTAAGTACCGGTATTGATCAGTTAGCAGTGAGACACTTGAAAAAATTATCAACCAGCTACCTTGCTGTTGGAGAGATAACTATTTTAATCAAGAAATGTGTGTTTTTGTTTTGCTTTTTCCATCAGTGTTTCAGCGAAAAGTATTCAACTTCTTTACTGAGCTCCAAGAGGATGGAGGATTTTGCGAGAGAGGGGCGCCTCTGTCTCCAAAACATTTGCTGAGCTTCAGAACAAAGTCCATCGCAGAGTGCCCAGTGAGAAATGCAACCTTAGGCTGACCTTCTTCTTCTGGCTTTTCCCTTTTCAGGGGTCACCACAGCGAGTCATCCTCATCCACCTCACTCTGTCCTCTGCATCCTCTGTCCTCACTCCAACTACTTCCATGTCCTCTCTAACTGCATCCATACATCTCCTCTTCTTCTCCTCTTGTGTGTGTGTGTGTGTGTGTGTGTGTGTGGGGGGGGGGGTGTTAATAAAAAAATAAAAAATAAATTTAAAGTCATGGTCAGTTTTTTATGTCTGTTTGCATTACCGTAGTAGTTCTGAAGATACAAACCACTGTGTATTTACTAGACTGCTTTTGGTCCAGCTTGTGATTTGTACATCATGATGTTGGTACATAAATCTAAATTAAAGACTAATGTTGATGTAGAAAACTGGGTGATGTTAAAATGTAAAGATGTTAGAAGCCAACTATTTGTATTGCAGATTTAAAACAAATGTAGTTATATAAAGTGCTTCACATATTAAAAATAAAAAATAAATGGAGGGTTAGGGTAAAAAAAAAACAACTACCGGTAACCATTGGTGTTTTACATGGTCTACCTACATGCAAACCTGTATTTTCAGGCAGAGTATATCATATTCCCAAATATGCATGAATTTGCATAAATGAAAAATCCTTAAATATCCGAATGACATCTGCAACGACGTGATACGCCAAAGATCTGCTGGAACTCTTGAGGGATCGCATATTTCCAGGTACTTCACAGATAAAAATCCATAAATATACGACTGACATCTTAAACGTGATACGTCAAAGATCTGCTGGATCTCTGAGAAATCGCATACTTCAGAGATACTTCACAGATAAAAATCCATAAATATACGACTGACATCTTCATCGTGATACGTCAAAGATCTGCTGGATCTCTGAGAAATCGCATACTTCAGAGATACTTCACAGATAAAAATCCATAAATATACGACTGACATCTTAAACGTGATACGTCAAAGATCTGCTGGATCTCTGAGAAATCGCATACTTCAGAGATACTTCACAGATAAAAATCCATAAATATACGACTGACATCTTAAACGTGATACGTCAAAGATCTGCTGGATCTCTGAGAAATCGCATACTTCAGAGATACTTCACAGATAAAAATCCATAAATATACGACTGACATCTTAAACGTGATACGTCAAAGATCTGCTGGATCTCTGAGAAATCGCATACTTCAGAGATACTTCACAGATAAAAATCCATAAATATACGACTGACATCTTCATCGTGATACGTCAAAGATCTGCTGGATCTCTGAGAAATCGCATACTTCAGAGATACTTCACAGATAAAAATCCATAAATATACGACTGACATCTTAAACGTGATACGTCAAAGATCTGCTGGATCTCTGAGAAATCGCATACTTCAGAGATACTTCACAGATAAAAATCCATAAATATACGACTGACATCTTCATCGTGATACGTCAAAGATCTGCTGGATCTCTGAGAAATCGCATACTTCAGAGATACTTCACAGATAAAAATCCATAAATATACGACTGACATCTTAAACGTGATACGTCAAAGATCTGCTGGATCTCTGAGAAATCGCATACTTCAGAGATACTTCACAGATAAAAATCCATAAATATACGACTGACATCTTCATCGTGATACGTCAAAGATCTGCTGGATCTCTGAGAAATCGCATACTTCACAGATACTTCACAGAAAAAAATCCATAAATATACGACTGACATCTGTCACGTATACGTAAATATAAACAATCATACGTCATATATGCGGCAAGTATCCGAAGAGATGTAAGCAGTAATCCCGAGGGATAACAGAGCCACATATTTCTGGATCTGCAGCAGATAAAGTATCCGGATTTTGTGATTTTTTAAGGATCAATAAAGTTCGGATCTGTTCGTATCCGGAAACTGGATTTTCCGAGGATGCGATACGGAAATTCCCGGAAATTGTCCGTATATGTGAAGGATGCGGAGATATACCACATCTGATACTCCCGTATATCTATGGTTTTTGTGCAGTGGACGTACAGATGTTGAGCTGATTGTGGATACAGGCTCATCAGTGTCCATTATACCAGAAGAGATCTACCACACCTACTTTTATGACTGTGTACTAACTGAACCTACAGTTACTCTTGTTACTTATGCAAAAGAGAAAATTGCTGTGAAAGGGTGCTTAAAAGCTACTATTTCTCATGATGGTATTTCTACTGAAGGTACTCTTATTGTTGTTCAGTCAGGTGCTGCCCTGCTGGGTTTAGATTTATTCCAAGCATTACAAATGAAGCTTGAGGGACGACAAATTGTTACTGCTAATGCTACTTCTCCTACCTCTATGGTTCAGCCAGCTTTAACAAATACTGCTTCTGATCATTCTCCAGGAATGTCAGTTCGGGAAGTTGGTTATGCTAAAAACTTCATACATAAAGTACAGATGTTGCCAAATGCTGTTCCAGTGCAACAAAAACTCAGGAGACTTCCATTTTCAGTACGACAAGCTGTGTCGGAAGAGATCAAGGATCTCCAGGAGAAGGGTATCATTGAACGTGTTGATGCTTCTCCGTGGGTTTCTCCCATAGTTGTGACACAGAGAAGAGATGGAGGAAAGCCTCGCATATGTGTGGATCTGCGAGAGCCTAACAAAGCAATTGTTGCTGATTGTCATCCATTACCGCACATAGATGAATTGTTTTCAAATCTTCGAGGGGCTACTGTTTTTTCTACGATTGACTTAGCTTCTGCATACCACCAAATGCCTCTGCATCCTGAAAGTCGTGATATTACTGCATTCATCACTCATGATGGACTTTTTCGTTTCTGCAGAGTCCCTTTTGGTTTAGCCTCTGCCCCGTCAGCGTTTCAGAAAATGATGTCGATCATTCTTACAGGCTTACCAGGTGTACAAGCATACCTGGATGACATCATCTGCTTTGGTGTCACACAAGAAGACCATGATAAACATTTACGGAGAGTACTTCAAGCTCTAACTGATGCTGGACTTACATTAAACATGCAAAAATGTAAATTCAGTCAGTCTTCCCTAAATTATCTGGGTCACACCATTTCGAGGGAAGGTCTTCAACCAGATCAGGATAGACTTGCTGCTGTGATTCATGCTCCAGCTCCACATGACCTGTCTTCTTTAAGGTCTTTCTTAGGTCTTGCATCATGGTACAATAAGTTCATTCCAGGCTTTGCAACGGTTGCTGAGCCACTACGTGAGGTGCTCAGAGAGTGTACAGATTCCACTTTCAAGTGGACTACGGAAGCTCAGTCTAGCTTCACTTCACTGAAGGACTTGATTGTAAATTGTCCTGCCTTAGCTCTGTACCACCCTGAATTGCCAATTTACGTTACTACTGATGCCTCAGATTATGGTTTAGGCGCTGTGTTAACGCAGCTACATCCAGATCAAAGTGAGAGAGTTGTCGCTTTTGCATCAAGAACTCTTTCTCCTGCTGAGCGCAAGTATTCCACGGTTGAACGTGAAGCTCTTGCCTGCGTTTGGGCAGTGGAAAGGTGGAGAACATACCTGTGGGGTCGTCGTTTTGCTCTTCGTACAGACCACCAAGCACTTACCACCTTACTCACTTCTAAAGGTGCTGGTCGTGCTGGATTGAGAATTGCCCGATGGTCTGCGCGACTTCTCTGCTTCACGTATGACATTACTTACCGTCCAGGACATCAAAATGTCATGGCTGACTGTTTGTCTCGATTACCATTACCGGCTGGAGATGAAGCAACAGAGGAACCTGACATGATTGCTGCTGTGTTTAAAGAGGCACTGTGTGCTATTTCTCTGGCAGAGTTTACTAATGCAAGTGAAACCTGTCCAGAACTGTCACTATTGCGCAACCAAATTGAAAAAGGTTGGCCAAAAGTTAAAAAAGGTCTTCCAGAGAACCTTGCTCCTTACTTTCAAATTCGAAATGAGTTGTCAGTCCATGGTTCACTAGTACTACGACTTGCAGATCGTTTAGTTGTTCCTGCTTCACTGCGTGCCAGAGTTGTTGATTTGGCACACGAAGGACATCAAGGCGTTGTCCGTACAAAGCAGAGACTGCGTGAACTTTTTTGGTGGCCAGGTCTGGACCAATTTGTACATTCTGTCATTGCTTCCTGTGTTAATTGCCAGTTCAGTGATAAGGTTGCAATAACTAACACTGCTCCACTTACTCCTGTTGAATTTCCTAGCAAACCATGGGAAAAAGTTGCAATAGACATTACAGGTCCGTTTGAAAATGCTAAATGGGACTGCCGTTATGCTATTGTGCTAACAGACTACTACAGCAAATGGCCTGAGGTTGCATTCGCTCCTACTGTTACTACAGATGTAATAATACGGGTTTTAAACACTGTGTTCAGTAGGGAGGGTAATCCGATGTATCTTGTTTCAGATAATGGTACTCAGTTTACTTCGCATGCGTTTAGTACTTTTCTGAGAGAGAGAGAGATACAGCACTTAAAGTCAAGTGTATATTATCCCAGAGCAAATGGTGCTGTGGAAAGATTTAACAGAGTGCTTAAAGACTGCATACAAACAGCTGAAAGAAGTCACAGCTCATGGAAGGAAGCTGTCACTGAATTCCTTCACAACTACCGAGCTACTCCGCATGCAACTACCGGAGCTACTCCATTTGAACTACTGAGGAACAGAAAGATGCGTACCAAGTTAAACATACTCCCAGTAGAACTGAAGAGCAAAAGCCAAGCTCAAATACAACAGAGGGTGAAACAAAAGCAAAACAAAATGAAGGAATATACTGACAAGAAAATGAGAGCTAAAGTACCAACATTCAACGTGGGGGACACTGTTCGTGTTCGCAGACCGGATCACGTTTCCAAAGGATCTTCCAGATTCACAGAACCACGTACTGTAATGAAGAAAGTTGGACCAAATACTTTCTTACTGAGTGATGGGCGCAAGTGGAATGCTTCAAAACTTGCACTCTTCCCAAAACAAATCTTACGTGCTGCAGAACAAAATGATGATACTGTACTCGATGCATATGCACTGCCAGGAAATACTGATGAACCGCTTGCTGTGTTAAGAAGAAGTCAAAGAGATAGAAATGCACCAAGCTGGTTGTCAGGTTTTGTAAGTTAGAGTGAAAAAAGTGTAAACTATTCCTGTTCATACTGTTCTGTAAGACAAGTAAATTTACTACTGTTCATACTGTAATGCAAAGGGTTAACAGGGTAAACTTTCATATTACTGTTGGCTTACAGAAATAATAATTTGATTACTTTGATTTTCTGCTGTCAGGTTACTGTACAAATTTACATGTAAGTAATTGTTTCAGGAAAAGGGAAATGTTATGTCCTGCAATTGCATAAGACTGACAGCAGGGGGAACCTCCGAGTAGGGAGAGAACAGGATGTGTGGAGGAGAGAAGAAGAAGTTGGAAGAAGTGAAATAAAGCATGGTGTTATGAAGTCAGCTCCGTCTACAGTACTCTGATTCTACACCTACATATTAGCAACAACACAACAGTCAGGCAGGAATCCCCATGGACTATGATGTTTGCAGATGACATTGTGATCTGTGGTGAGAATAGGGAACAGGTGGAAGAGAACTTGGAGAGGTGGTATGCACTTGAAAGAAGAGGAA
>JBBPBX010035128.1:8242-18865 GCA_038048925.1 Garcialebias charrua
ATACATATAAACATACACACACATATATGTGTATACTGTGTATGTATATATATGTGTGTGTATATATATTATATATAAATACTGTATATCTATTATATATATATATATATATATATATATATATATATATATATATAGTTATATTTATATATACTGTAGTATGTATTTATATAGTTATATATATGCTTATCTGAATATATATGTATTATTACAGTATCTGAATATGTATACATAATGTGTGTGTGCATCTTTGGTTGTATCTTGCTAAACATATATTAAAGTATTGTATTCCACCAAAATTATTTAAATATGCTAAACTATACGTTCCTATACATGCAGTTTTAATAGCTGTATGCCTAAAATTTAAATATGTGACAATAGCATTACTATTCAGAGTGTTGTGATTGATTAAATGCGCTGATACTTTATTGTGCCAGCCAAATACATAAGGCTGAGTGGAGCGGTGGACGCCTTCAAGATGGCCGCCTGAAATCCTGCGCCGGAGCAAGCTATGCGGTATCTAGTGTATATATGATATCTATGGCTGCCCGCTCTCTCTCTGCTAGCTGCCCGCTCTCTCTCTGCTAGCTGCCCGCTCTCTCTCTGCTAGCTTCCCGCTCTCTCTCTGCTAGCTTCCCGCTCTCTCTCTGCTAGCTAACCGCTCTCTCTCTGCTAGCTGCCCGCTCTCTCTCTGCTAGCTGCCCGCTCTCTCTCTGCTAGCTGACCGCTTTTCTTCATCACCGCGGTAAAGTTAAGGTTGGTTTATACTCCGTAAGACTCCTAGTCTTAAGGCCGGCGCAGAGCTCCGCGCTGGACCGAGCCCCGCGCTGGACCGAGCCCCGCGCCACGCGCGTGCGCTGTGCGTGGGGGGTTCACAGCAGAGCTCAGCGTGAAGCAGCGTGTGGCTCCAACGTTTTCGCTCCAAATACTTGATGTCATTTGAGCAGAAGCAGGGCGGAGCGTTTAGCTACGGGACAAATTGAGGTCGCTGATTGGTCATTTGCTGACAGCCTACTGATTTGATTGACAGGTCGGGTCTGAGAAGAATGTCGGGTCTGAGAAGAAAAGGCAGAGGGCTGTGCAGCTTTGTTCTGTGTTTATATGTTAATAAAAAAGTCCTAAAAATTAAAATTAAAACAGGGAGCGCTGGTCCTTCAACCCACACAGCAGACAAGCACACCAGGAAATGTTTAGAACCTGCGCATCCACGTTGGACATGAGTTTAGTTCACTCGTGACAAGTTCATTCATTCCTCCTCATCGGAGGAGGAAGTGAATGGTGACCGCTTCAAGCGATTACTTGACTTTAGGCAAAAAAACAAAAGAAAAGGCCCGATCAGCGATAAAGAAGAGGAATTTCATTCATTTGTGTGTCATACAAAACAGTCCGCCACCAGGGCAGTTTATTGTGAGACACCGCGCGCGCGTGAGCGGTCGTAAAATTTGAGCTTGGCGCGTTTGCACGAGCATTCAAAGGCTTGTGCAAGCGGAGCTCGCACATTTTGGCGCCGCGTGGCCTCGCGCGCGCGCTAGCACGGCGCTATGCCTCGCCCTTTACGTCTTTTACCCCCAGTTGAGTGAAAAAAAGTTGCGCAACTTTCTGGCTGCACTCCCGCTGCGATCCCCCGGTGACAGCTGTCGACTACATGGCCCCCTGTCAGAACTCCTCGATGCGGAGGATGCGGCTTGCAGCGTGTGATTGGTTCAAAGTTTGTGGGCGTTTTTTGTTTGCGCCTTTTAGCACGAGCTGAATTTCATTAAAATATAACTACAGAAACGCCAAAAAAAAAATGTGTTAACTGAATATATGTATTAGTGCTTCTGAGTTACATTTTTGTTAATGACTAAAATCAGCTTATTTCAGAAAGTAAATAACACGAAGCTGCACCCATCAGAGCATTTCCTCCTTTCAGCTCGAGGCTCGAGCTGACTTTCATTCATTCAGGCTGTGCACACACACACATCTATCTATCTATCTATCTATCTATCTATCTATCTATCTATCTATCTATCTATCTAGATATATATATATTTACGAACACGCGCGCGCGCACAAAAAGCATACGCGTGTAAAGTTGACAAAAGGAAGAGGATCGCGCCTGCGCGCAGCTTTTAAAAGAAAGAAAACTCCGCTGTGAAACAAGCCTCGGTGGTCCAGTGGAAACGTCTCGCGTTGCCACTCCAAAGTCTTGGGTTCGAATCTCACTTGGTTGACTTTTTTTTTTTATATATATACAGTATATATATATATAAAATACGGTTGTACTCCCGCACTTAATTTACTGTATAGATATTTGGGGTACAGCGTGCAAAACTGTAACTAAAGCCGATTTTTATTTTACAGAAGAGAGCCATAAGAATTATTACAAGAACACATTACTGCCATCCATCAAATGTTTTGTTTTACAAATTGAAATTGCTAAAGTTTTATGATTTGGTTGACTATAATATTCTTTTATTATTGTTCAAAGCTCAGAATTTCTCATTACCCTTAAACATCCAAAGGCTTTTTGTAAAAAGGACTAGTAATTATAACCTCAAGGGAACAGATATATTTGTTATGCCACAATACAGAACTAGTTTAAAGAGTAGGTCTACTTTAGTACAGGGAATAGGACTGTGGAATGGTTTGGAAACTGATACTAAAACTTGCTATTAAAATTGCAAAGTCAATATCTATATTTAAGAAAATGATTAAAACAAAATTTCTGTACAAATATTCATAAATTGGTTTTTATGCAAATTAATATTTATGGTTTTGTGTGAGAAATTATTTAATATCTTGTATTTTTTTATATATGCAATTGCTATTTGAATTGATTGTTAATTTTGTTTGAAGAAGGGGCAGAAATAATGAGATATTTTTTCTTCTTCTTCATGTATTGTTTTATTTTATAATGTGGTTTTGGAAATAATTTTCTTGTGTTTTTACAATTTGAAATGAATAAATTAAATTAAATAAAATAAAAAGTACAACCAGGTGGGAATCGAACCTGAGTCTTTGGAGTGGAAAGCCGAAGCATTCCCCGCAGGACCACTGAGGCATGTCCATCTTTCAAGGTCCACATTTCTTTTAAACGAACCGCCCCTCATGAAATCCTGGATAGACCCCCCCGAGGAGAGAAACTCGCTGAGGTATGCAGTGAGAGGGAAGAGGGAGGGATTTATTATAATGTATCCCCCACGTCTTGCCAAGTATAAACACTCAATGTGGTCGGTGACACACACGCAATTGCGTCATCGCTGGGCACTCAACGGGGGGTAAAAGACGTGAGACAAGAGGTATAAACCAGGCTTTAGTTTCAAGTTGGACATCTCCGAGTAGGGGCAGACTTAGCGCGGCTGCCCGAAATCAGACTCCATGAAGCGGACTGACGAGAGCAACGCAGCGCTGAAGACACGGAGCTCGAATATCCAACGTCCAACTTGAAACTAACTTTACCGCGGTTTCTTCGTCTCTCTTTTTCCGGTCGCTCATTTGACCCACGTAGCTGTACCAGTCAGAGGAGGCGCCGGACACTTGAGTAGGAAGAAAAATTACCTCCTGTTACGGAGGAGGTAGAGCGCCACTTGTTTCTAAAACTATATTTTGTCCCGATGTGACGAACTCCGCATTGATTTGATTGTGAAGCTGCATACATACTGCTTGCTTTTATAAGACCCGCCTTCCTGTTAGTAATTGGTCAAAACAACGTGAGCTTCAATGTGATTGGATGTAATCGCTGTCCATCAATCAAGGTTAAGTTGAGGTGGACCGTTTAGTCAAAAGCTGGAAATCCAGCAGGGGGCCAGAGGTCTTTAACCCCTGTCTATGAGCTGGCTGCTCAACCGCCTTTGAGTCCCCCCTGCCCTCTGCGTAATGTCGGCGTCACTACTGTATGTGCTTGTGTGCAAGACTTTTTTTCACTACCCCATTTTTGACCTCTAAGCAGAGGTCAAAAATGTGTTAGGATTTTTTTTTCATTACCACATTTTGACCTTCAAACAGAGGTCAAAATGTGTTGGGAATTTTTTTGTCTCCAAACCCCATGTGTCATTTTTCACCACTTTTATTGTCTGTCCAACCGATCTCACTTGTAAATGAGTCTTCGAGGCTCAATGCGACTTACCTGTTTAAATAAAGGTTGAATTGAGATGCAAGTAAATAAAAATAATAAAGAAATAATAATAAAATTGTGGCTGGTAAAAAAAAAAATTTAATCTAGAGAAGCAGTGTCAGTTAAAGAGGAACAATGTCATCTGTCAGTAAATCTCTGGCAGCTGCCAATCCATGGCAGATGTAAACAAAAATAATAAATAAATAAAAATACAAAAATTGTAGCAGGTAAAAAAATAAAAATAATGAAAATAAAAATAGACTATTAAATCTAGAGAAGCTGTGTCATCAGTCAGTAAAACAGAAACTGTCATCTGTCAGTAAATTCCCTGGCAGCTGCCGATAAACTAGCGGCAGGTGGCACAGCAGCGTGGCAGCTGCCATTAAAGGTGTCGGTAAATCATAAACTAGCGGCAGGTGCCACTGAAATCGCGGCAGGTGCCACTGAAGCCGGATGCAGAGTGACGCCTGTCACTGGAAGTGCCACTAAGGCTGCCACTGCCGCGATTTGAGCCTGCTGCCTCTGTTCTTAAAAAAAATCATACATTGTGATTTCCAGATTTTTATTTTATTTTTTAGATTATGCCTCTCAGTGGACATGCACCTAAGATGAAAATTTCAGACCCCTCCATGATTTCTAAGTGGGAGAACATGCAAAGTCGCAGGGTGTTCAAATACTTATTTTCCTCACTGAATATCTTATTATTATTTGATGCTGTGATATTTTTGTTAAGCACTTTGGTAACAGTTCCTGTTTAAAATGTGCTCTACCAATAAATCTGACTTGAATGTGTCAAAGGCCATGAGCTCAATGGCCCTTTTGCTATACTGTACATGTATTTTTTTATTTTATGTTAAACACGTTGATCGTTTGTGTTTCTACCCACCTCTGAGCTCCCTCAGCTCTCTCTCTGCCAACAGTCTACATCTGCGTTCGTATTTGAGTTGAGCCTGAAGCTGGTCTATTTTCATGAGAAGGCTGATGGTGTCTGTTCTGATGCCTGAAGCTGTAAAACCGTCTTCATCAAAGTCAATGACCTCATGCTGCCAGATGAGGGGGAAGAAAGAAAAACAACAGAACATGAGTTTTCTTCACACATGTTGATTTATTTCTGTGAACTCCTGGAGGAGTTTCTCACCTCATTGTTGGGAGGAGGTGAGGGGCTGGACTCTTCTGCCATCCTGAACCTCTCCTCCATTGATCCAGAATGAAAGTCCTGCATATCTGCATCCCCGCCGATTTTTATCATCTTCACGTGAGGTTCTGTTGGACTTGCTGCTCCATGGTTTCTTTTTGGTGGCATCAGAAAGGAAAATGTGGAAACCTGGAAGAAAATGTTTCAAATAAAAGCGCACACCATTTCAAAAAGTCAGCTTTTAGTTGGGGGGCACAGTCAAACTTCTTTAAATCTCTAGACAATATTTTTTCTGTTTAAGTATCATTGTTATTAAAAACTAATACATGCAAAACACGGATATTTTTGTTTATTTGTTTGGTTCGCAGCGCAAACACTGTAACCTCCAGCAGCTGCCTGGAGCTACCGAGGGATTCAAACTTCATCTTCTCATCACATCTGTTTAACACTGAACAGCATAAAAAAACGCTCACCTAAACGCCCAGACTGCCTTCAAGGGTAAAATAAAAACACAACCGTTCAATGAGGACAAAGACAGCGGAGTACATGCAAATACTGCGTAGTAGAGGAAGTAGTAGTACTATTCCAGTATTACAGTAAATAGGTCCTGATATATTTGCGACTATATCTCATTAGTCGAGCAAAACATTTCCAGTTAAATAAGCTTGAAATACCGAGCTTATATTTATGTTTCGTCGTGTGTGGAGTTCATGTGTACACAACCGCTGTTTTTTAAATTCATATTTTCTTAAAAGTACGTGTGGAACAAAGCTGTGCGAAAGTAGTTCCCGTGGGAAGCATTTCGGCCGAGTACAGTTTCCTGTTAATCCCTGTTTGGTAATTCAACCAATTAAAATCTGGCATTCCAACAAAAGGGCGGGACCTTTGAAAACGGACGGGACGTCTAGCCAATCAGAACGCGGTTACGCTAGGCATGAATTTTCAGCAGCATGATCGCAGTCTTGCACACATGTGGGGGTTTATGTTGCTACTAAAGGAAAGCTGAAGAGTGTTAAGTATAGTTTATTGTAAAAACGTTTCATTTTACATGTTATCATGTCTTCTTCATTCTTTATTAAGACGAAATCAAACCCTAAATTAGCCAAAAAGGGAAAAGATACAGCGGCGTCAAAACGAAAGGTAAGAGAATTTAACAGTTAGCTAGCAAGCTAATCACGTTAGCGAACAACATGCTTATTTAATTTACACTCACTAAGCCTGTCTGTGGATCATTAGAACATGTCTCTATCTTCTGGGGCAGGCTGATGGTGGCTCAGGTGGAAATAGCAAATTAACGAAGAAAATCATCCGCAAATTCAACGAAGAGATTTCCAGTGACTCTGAGACAGAGAGGTGCATTTCTGTATACAACCTTTCACGTTAAATCTGTATATTATGCACTGATATGTTTTTATATGGCAGTGTTGTGTTTGGTTTTGCAGTCCTGCAGTGAACAAGAGGAGGAAGGCCAAAGAGGAGATTAATTATGAGGAAACTCCCCAGGAGAAGAAGCTCAGATTAGCTAAACTTTACCTGGAGCAGCTGAAGGAAGAGGGTAACATTGTTTACACACAGCTTTATTTTCTACCGTTATATTGTGTGACGTGGCTGTTTTAAAAAGAGGATTTGTTCTTAACAGAGGAAAATAAAGCTGAAGACGATGCCTTTGAGACAGACTTGATCGCAGGAAGACTCCAAGAAGAAGTGGTAAGAAGTGTCTCCTGTTTGTGTACTGATGATTCGAGAGCTAATTTCATAATGCTACTTTTATTGTGCAAACCCCATAAGAGGCAGAAAAATACTTCAAACTCAAGTACAGCTGTTTATTTGCAATATACATAACACAAACAGTAACTTTTTTTTTTAAAGAAAACTGTTAAAATGGTTTTGGAGATGAAGCTTTAGTTTTCTTTCCCCTTTGCTCTGCAAATTTAATGCTTCCTCAAATCTACTGAGGGTTTTACCATTTCACTATTGCTGCATTTTTGTCTTTTGGTTACTACAATTTTGCTAAAATGACATCTCATACACATAGCAGGTCTTTTAGGTTTTCCGTTTGTGTTAAAATCCGTGTATGTAGCTACTGATTCTCCACTCAGGTGCTACCAAATGTTAACTGAAGCTGAATCAGCTGTAAAACACTGCTCTCAATAAAACACTGGTCCTTTTTATTTTATTTTTTTAATGTAACAAAAAGCTGGTTTGAAACAGGCCAATATTATATTCCTGCAAAAGAAATGTAGAGAAATATAAAAAAAACTTTGCTTATGACTTGGATCAAAAATATTAAGAACAATTCAGAAATACTTGATATTGCTCTAGACTGATTTTGCAGGGGTGGACAGCACAAATCCAGTCTCTGTGTTGACCTAAGCTGAGCCATTTACACATTATTTTCTGTACAGATAGAAAACAAAATTGCGTATTGTACTCCATTCTACCAATAGTGATGGAAATGCATATACAGTAATACTTTTATTTATTTATTGGACTAATAAAGCCAAATTTAAAATGTTTATCGTGTTTTGTTATTGTTGTTTTTTTGTTTGTTTTTAAATGATATGTTGCTGTACTTACCGGTAATTTCTCCAACAGCTTGAGCAGAAAGGAAAACTCCAACGTTTTATTGCCAAAGATGTAAGTGGACATTTTCACTTGTTTGCATCATGCAGCCTGTCTAGTTTTGGTTTTGTGTGATCTCTTTCTGTCTTTCAGCTCATCCCACCCGATGCTTCAGAGATCAGGGTGTTCAAGGGACACAAACTTCCACTTACCTGTCTTGTCATCTCACCTGATGACAAATGCATCTTCTCTGCTGCCAAAGACTGCTCAGTCATTAAATGTTAGCAATCAACAAACTATTGTGGTTTTAATTTCGTTGGAACAATTATGTTTGCAAACCTTTTACTTGACTGGTTTCTCTGTGTTCAGGGGACATTGAAAGTGGCAGGAAGCTGCACACGATACATGGAGGAAGGAAGGGAACGGAAGAACGCCATGTTGGACACACAGCTCACATCCTGTGCATGACCATATCCTCAGATGGAAAATATCTGGTGAGGATTATTTCCTTTACTTGCCTCTGTTAGTTTCAAGTAAATGACAGCTGTGTTGTTGCATTTTTTTAAGGCCACTGGTGACATGAACAAACTGATCATGATCTGGGAGGCAGAAACTTGTAAACATCTGTATAAATTTACAGGACACAAAGGCCCTGTGTCGGTGAGTTCCATTCTTTCAGTCTTAGCTCGGTGTAGCCCTAATCTTTTTATAATTTAAAAGAAATGTTTGCTATGTGGTGAATAGTATTTTTGTTTTTCCTTCTCAGGGTCTTTCCTTCAGGAAGGGGACTCATGATCTGTACAGTGCTTCTCATGACCGTTCAATCAAGGTGTGGAATGTAGACGAGAACGCATACGTGGAAACCCTGTAAGTAACTCTTTGGAAGAGCAGTTTGTTCCTTTCCTGCCATTTTCTTCATGCATGATGTTTGAATTAAACTGAGATTGGGAATTTCTGCAGCTTTGGCCATCAGGATTCGATCACGGGTCTAGACAGTCTGAGCCGCGAACGCTGCGTGACTGCAGGGGGGCGGGACGCCACTGTGAGGGTGTGGAAGATAGCCGAGGAGTCCCAGTTGGTGTTTCATGGACATGGGTGAGTTTTTTTATTTTATTTTTTTATCTCTGACCCGTGCTTCTCTAGCTTATGTTTTTATTTTGTTTTTGGTCTTTGAGTGCAATAATGTTGTACATGCTTTTATATTCACATTATTCTTTTGTCTGCTGATCTACAGTGTTAAATTCAGAGGACCTTTAGTTTTACTAGTAGTTAAATGTTCTGTGAACATGAGCTGGTTTTTCAGTGGACAGAAAATATGCCACCAAAAAAAGGGAAAAGAAAAGAAGTTTATACAATTTCTCAGCTAGAATTTAAATTTGTTTTGTTTTTTTGTCAGAGTCGGTAATTGTCCAGATGTAAACAATATACATTTTCACACTTTGTTTTCTTCATAAAAAATATTATGTTATTTGACTGCCAGTCCTTTTAATCTATTTTGCCTTTTAAGACAGTTTTGTTGTTTTTAAAAGCACTGTCAGCTTGTGCAGTCCACAAGTAGTAGTAGTAGTAGAGAGAGTCAGAGTCAGAGAGTCTTTATTGTCATTTGCACCGCATGTGGTACATGTGATGAAAACGAGATTATGTACACGGGGTCCCAGTTACATCCAACAACAAATGCAAGAGAAAAACAGTAATAACATCTAGAATTAACTAAGAAAAACATCAACTAGTAATACACTAAGCCTAATATAGTGGAAATAAACAGCAGCACGAACATGAGTTTGTATGAGCAGATGGTCACAGATGAACACAGATGAACACAGCAACAAGAAAACAGATCAGCATCAGCATGATGTGATATTTTGCAGTGTTTATTTTTTATTTTATTTTTATTTGTTCATGAGTCTCACAGCCTCAGGGTAGAAGCTGTTCCTCAGTCTAGTGGTACATTTGATGCTCCTCAATAGTAGTACTATATAGTTATTAAATAACTACATGAACTCAAATCCTGTAAATATAATCCCTTTGAATGAAATATTAATTTTAGGGGAGAAAACTGTCAGTCTAGAATATAAAAAAATTAAGTTAATTTATACTTTTCAAAGGACTTCCTGTGCTATAAATTTTTAAAATATATCTGACAACCCTTCAACTAGAGAAAAGTTGTTTAAGCCCCTTTCTTCCTTCAGAATGATGTTGGTCTTAATAGTACAGATTAAAGTCTTACAACTTCACCGCTTAGTTAGAGAACACTATACTGTGTACTTTTACTAAGGTCATATACAGGTAGTCCCCGACTTACGAGCGAGTTCCGTTCCTGCGAGTTGCTCGTAACACGAAAATTCGTAAGTTGGAACACGAAGCACGTGTTCTCGTAAGTCCGGATTTTCGCTCGTAAGTTGGAACATTTATGCTAGCGCTACTACAAACACTCGTTTTTCATCAAAAACATTCATATTAGTTCATAAACATGGTCGGAAACGTGTTTCCAAACGGTTAGCTAACACACTTTCATCTAAAAACACAAAAAAGTGCTGTATTTTTTACAAATTTACTTCTCTTTTGCCAGCTCGTAAGTCCGGGACCTTGTATGTAAGAGCGCTCGTAAGTCGGGGACTACCTGTACACAGTATACTGTGTACTTTTACTAAGGTCATGTACACAGCATACTGTGTACTTTTACTAAGGTCATGTACACAGTATACTGTGTACTTTTACTAAGGTCATGTACACAGTATACTGTGTACTTTTGCTAAGGATATGTACTTCACATGAAAACATTTGAGAAGTGACCTGTATGCAGACAAAAGCTGTCAAATATGTGGTAACT
>JBBPBX010035129.1:0-15042 GCA_038048925.1 Garcialebias charrua
TGTTACATCTCTAATTTTGATCATATTTAAATTAAATACCTTTGATCATTAGAAAGAGACTCAGAGGGACTCCTGCTACCATTGCATCCCAAGATTTGAGATTGAGTGCTTGAAGGGATGTCCATCGGGGTTCTTTCTGCATTTTAGAGGGTTTAAACATAAGTGTTAATATGTCAAAAATGTAAATTACTTTACACAAGGTTTCCAAGTACCCCAAGATGATAGTTGTGCAATATTTACCTGACTGTGCATTCATCCTTTTAGGAGGAGTTGGAAGAGCAAAGTCATCTATAATAAAACAGTCAACAGTAAAGCCTAAATGTTTTATAAATAGAAACATTAAATTTTAAAATAAGAAGTGAAAACAGTCAATCATTTTTAAACATATTTCAAATTAACCTGTCTAATTTTTTCAAAAATGTAAAAAATTACTTTTTTACAGGGTTACAGTACTTTCAGATCAAAATGGATGGCTGGGTTAGGTTTGGAGACAACTCACCACTGAAGGCGACTTGGATCGTGTTTTTCCAAATCTGTGGAAAAGAGCAAGGAGAGGAATGTGAAATCTCAACCTTATTTTAAAAGTTTGTGGATGGAAAGTATGTCAATATACCACATTCACCAACAGAGACATTGAACATTCTTGTTTAGACAAATACCCATGAAGCAGGTGTGTTTGGGGCCTCTGCACATTCTCCATCAGCAGTAGATTAATACCCCTCTGCTTAGTTCATGTAACATTAACATTTATCTTTGTGTGACCACAGCCAATGCTGACAGATATAAGAGGGGGAAATGTTTTTTTTTAAGCACATGATTAAAAAAAGTCATTAATGATGGGCAGTACATGTATAGGGGATAAGTTTTATCGTTTAATGTTAAACATATTTCTGAGACATTTTAGGCTTAGTGGCTGAAGAGTTATGACACTGTTTTATACACCGTTTACTGATTTTATATGCTCAGGAAATGTTACTGTTTGATTAAACTATTCTCTCTGGACTTTAGACAAACACGAATTACATGGTTTACTAGTTTATTTAGCTTAGGAGCCCATTTTTCATATAATCATAACTTAATCAAGTAGTTTCTCTTCATCCAGTGCAGGTAACATAGTTACTGCCGCTGGTCCACAGACAACAATACATTGTGCTCGATAACCAGAACACATCACACATAATATATACAGTATACTACTATGATAGACTACATTATTACTTAAAGGCTAATACACTTAGAGTTCACATCTAGAAAACAGTTTTACTGATTTAAGACTCTGCTCGCACATCCATCTACAGAGATAACGCACACCAGAACACCATATCTTAGTCAGAAGAGAGGCCACTGTATGCATATAAATGTATTTTATGTCTGTACGCTCTCTCTCTCCTTTTGAGCACCTCTCTAAGAGTTTAGGACTCTTCATGGCCTAACAGAGCAGACAAAAACATTAAACTCCAGCTCTTTTTTTTCCAACCAGCTCATTTAGCATACCATCACAACAGTCCAGTGTTAGCGCGGGTTAGCTAGCTAGCTAGCCCGCGCTAACACTGCTAGCCACCTACATGCGTTCCGCTCCGGTCCGACCTCCGCAGCAAATACGCACTCATTTTAATCAATGAGACTGTTCCGCACGGCGACTGGGTAGCTAGCTCGGACGGTAGCTTGCAGTCCGAGCTAGCTATCTCGAAAAAATCGCCTCGAAATGTACAGCTCGAACATATCGGCACAGCTAGTAAGCCGTTGGTAAATTCTGCTGTTGACTGTACGCCCCAAAATAATCGTTCAAAGTTTGTCACGGGTTTATTAACTAATGTGATTTACAAAACTTTACTTACTGTTGTTGCTGAGCCCGCGAAAAGACGATTACGAATTACTTCACGCATGCGCACACCGTTCTTCTTCTTCTTCTTCATGGGGTTTAATGGCGGTTGGCAAAACACTTTAGGTGTGCATTACCGCCACCACTGGTATGGAGTGTGGTTCTTCATGGGATAATTCTATGTGTACGCCTGATTAAACTATATGTATTTCAAATTCTATTAAACAACTTTGTTTTCTTAAAATATCTAATTATAATTTGGATATGTTTACTCTCTAAGTTATGTTGTAGTGCAGCTATTATGTTAAACTTTTCTTTTATCTCTTCAAATTCTCTCTTCATATATTCACGGTCTTGATCATAGTTTTGACATTCCTGTAGAACATGTTGCAATGTTTCATCTTGTCCACAGTGCTCACATTTGCCTGTATTGTGTTTCTTTATTTGAAATAATGAATAATTAAGTCCTGTGTGTTCAAATCTTAGTCTTGTTATTAATCTTTCCTCTTTTCTGCTCCTTCTTCCAGTTCGTGTTTCACCTACTGTCATTTTGATCCCATAAAACCATCTTCCTTTACTTTCTTCATCCCATCTTTTCTGCCATTCTTTCTTCAGTCTTTGTTTAATGATACTTTTTGCCTTTGATTTACTTGTTTTTACTGTGAAGTTGATCTGAGTTTGAGTTGCCTTCTTTGCAATCTTATCTGCTGTCTCATTTCCTTTTATCCCAATGTGTGCTGGTACCCATAAAAATGTTATTGTTAATCCAATTCTTTGTGTACTAAATAACTAATAACTAAGGAGTGCCAGTGCCAAGGAGTGCGAAGGTGTGCCAAGGTGTGGGAAGATGTGGGAAGGAGTGCGAAGGATCCCTTTTTTACTATATTTTTTCCCCTTGTCCCAAACGTAGAAAAATATGTTTATAGTAAATGGAGCTTATTTATGTAGCGTTTTCCAGCCCCCTATGAGGGGCCCCAAAGCTCTTTACAATACCAACCATCCACCCATTCATACACACATTCATACACCGGTAGCGGCAGACCCATGCAAGGCGCCATCCAGTCCTACCGGGAGCAACTCGGGGTTAAGTGTCTTGCCCGGGGACACAACGACACATGGGGAACCAGGATTCGAACCTCCAACCTTCCGATTGGGGACGACTGCCATTACCACTACGCCACGGCCGCCCCACGGCCGCTTAATCTGTCCTAACCACATTTATTTTATTAAAATCAATTATATGTTAAATTATATGTTAAAATAAATATGTGAAATGAACCTGCATTATTTGTCTATTTAATATAAACTGCACAGTAGGTATGTTTTTGTAGTATTCAGCCTTGGAAAAAAATACAATGTAGAAAATGTTAATGAACTATTGGTTTAAAGAAATTGTATTAGGACAATGGAGTCTGTTCAAAGTTAAACAGAACCTGTATAAAAAATAGAATGTTTAATACTTTGAGTGGGCATGCTGATCAAAGAAGCAGATTTGTCTTAATTCGAGTTAGTTTGTTATCTTGAAACAAGATTTTTCACATTTTACAAACCTCACGACAACTGCAAATGTTAATGAAATGTCAAAAAAGCTTGTTTCAAATAAGAAATTACTCAAAACAAGATATTTTCAAGACTTTTTGCCTTATCAAGATTTTCAAGATGCATTGTCTCAAAACAAGTTGTTATGTCTTACTTAGAAATATGTTTTTGACTTATATTAAGTGTGATAAGAGGTTTTGACTTGAAATTAGAAAATTTGACTTGGTAAGATTTTACGTTTTTGCAGTGCAATGGAAGAGGCACTGTTTTGACAAAGCTTTTCCTTTAATAGGATTAGCAAAGCATACAAACAGCTGCTGAGTCTTACGTCAGCTCATCGTCTTCTCTATGTAAATACGTAATGCACGTACAGGACGGAGAGCGTTCATATGCGTCTGTTCCTCAGTGATCACTGGGGGTGGAGGAAAAGCTGAGAGCTGAAAAGATAAACTCTTATATCACAGAGAGGGGACCTTTGAGACTTAGGCCGGGTTTGGGCGTAACGTCACCTTAGAGCCGTCAAGTGCAAACTGAGTGCACATCTGATGTACAGAAAGGGCATGAAGGTCACCCACCCTCTTTGCAGAGCAAAGAGCCAGAAGGAGAGCAGTTTTATAAGATAAAATATCTATACTTACGCTCTTGAGTGGCTCAAACGGGGTGTCACAGAGGGCATCCAGTACCAGGTTCAGATCCCACAGTGGAGCTATATTTCTTCTAGGAGGCCTAAAACGTAGCACTCCCTTCATGAACCGGATTACAAGGGGGTGGGAGCCAGCTGACTTGCCTCCCCTCCAGCCTTCGTGACATTCAGAAATAGCAGACAAATAAACTTTATTAATAGTGGAGAAGGAGCGACCCTTCTCCACTAACTCATGAAGAAAAGTGAGGACCTGAGGAATAGTGCTGGACAGTGCTGGGCAGCGCTAATCCAAAAATTAGTTCCACTATTTCTAAAGCACTTATTGATTTATTTAGGTCCGCAATTTCAAAAGCACTTATGTATTACCAATGCTAGCGGACGCTAATGCTAACACGCTAACCGCCATTTTGAAGAGGGCAGATGGAGAAATACTTTTTTAAATCCAACAGATTTGACCATTTGAACCAGTTAAGCTCAGAAAAACCTTGTGCTATAAGTATAGCACAAGGTTTTTCTGAGCTTAACCGGTTCAAATGGTCAAATCTGCTGGATTAAAAAAATTATTTCACCGGTTGCCCTCTTCAAAATGGTGGCCGCCATTTTGAAGAGGGCAACTGGCGAAATGAACCCAAATACATAAAACGAACGACTCACCGTCGAGTGGTCGACACAAAACACACAATGCAATCCTCCAGCCGCGTTAATTTGGCTTGAAACAGCGGGGTTCTCTGCGGATTTATCCAAGTAACCGAGCACAACCAGCTAGCCACAAAGTTAGCACTCGAGTTCACCTCTGACCCGGAAGATGTCAAGATGGAATAGTCCATTTTTAGTAGGGGGATATAGAAATCGACCGGTTTTTGTATTGCGTTTTTAATCATCGTTTTCATCGTAACTATAATTATTTTTATGTTAAATGTACATTAACAAGCAGAATCAATGTTAGTGATGTAGGTGACTGGCCGGGACGGGGTGGGGCCCCCTGATTTGGGGCCCCAAGAAACGGCATCATTTGCCTACATGGTAGATGGTAGATCCGCGTCTGTTCTCCCTCTGCTCCCACTCCAACCCTCCCTCACCACTGCTCCCTCACCAAGGGGGAAAAAGGTAAAACAAGCAGCTACAGAGCCAGCGTAAGAGCCTGTAAATAAGTTTTTTCATTTTTACTGATAGATAATTAGTTATTAACGTACTGCATTTTAAATAAAAGTAGCGCAAATCCGCTTATGAATTATAAAAGTTAGTCATAACGCTGTTACGCTGACAAAAATGTTAGGTCCGCTGTTAAGGGATTAGCGCATTAGCGCTATCTAGCGGTCATACGCCCACCTTTGGTGCTAGATAATTAAATAAAATTTCTCTCCTGACACCAGGTCTCAAAAACACGCCATTTCAGTGCATAGAGTGACTGAGTTCAGTCAGCTCGGGAACATTGAATTGTTTTTATGACATTAGCAGGAAGGCCAAAGGTTGTCAGCTTTAACCTCTCAGGGGCCAAACCCACAGGTTCCACAACTCTGGTCTTCGATGCCATAATTGCCCATGGGCCTGCGTCAGCAGGTCCCTGCGCAGAGGCAGGCACCATGGCTGACCTGCTAGTAGAGATATTATCTCTGCGAACCAAGCTCTCTTGGGCCAGTGTGGTGCCACCAATATCAGTTGGAAACTGTGTCTGTGAACCATCTCCAAGGTCACTGAGATTAATGCTACCGGGGGAAGCATACAGAAGCTCTGATGTTGGCCACACGGTGGTCAGAGCATCTACGCCTAATGGAGCACTCGCGTCCAGTTTTGAGCAATACGTAGGACAGTGGGCGTTTTGTTTTGAGGCGTACCAATCTACGCTGGCCCTCCCGAACTTCTGCCATGTCTGCTGAACCACCTCCGGATGCAGACGCCATTCTGACGTCAGAGGGGCGCCCCGTGAGAGAGCGTCTAACCCATGATTTTGCACGCCTGTTACGTGTGTGGCTCTGAGTGACAGGAGGTGCTTGCTGCTCCATTGTAGCAGTTTGCTCATCAGACGGAGGAGGTGCAGGGATTTCGTGCCCCCTCTTTGTTAATGTGTGAGATAACACAGGTGTTGTTGCTACGAATAAGCACATTTTTCTGACAAATCAGTTTCAGTCAGTTGAAATGCTTTAAAGCGAAAAAAAACACTAACATTTCCAGTTGATTTATATGCAGCTCCTGCTGCTGTTTGGACCAGAGGCAACGTACGTGCACGTGCCTACAAATCCTCCCCCATCCAGATAGTGATGCGTCTGTTGTGACCACTATTCGTGACAAAACTTGGCCCAGGGGAACCCTGCTAAGGGCCATTGTGTCTGACCACTGTCTCAAAGCACGAAGGCAGGATGGAGTAATTCTCATCTGCTGGTGCTAAGGGGGGGCATGTCTTTGTTTCATGTGAAACCAATGCTGAAACTCTCGCATTTTCAACTAGCCCAATGGGATGGCCATGATCATGCTGGCCATGAAACCCAGCAAACGCTGACAGTGTTTGATCGTTAACATCTGATTGTGTTGAAATAGAACCAAGCACCGGTTGAAGTCTGATAGTCTCCTCTCTGATAGTTTAGCATGATAATGCAGTGAGTCTATCTGGAGACCGAGAAAACAAATAGTCTGGCTGGGCAGCATCAGACTCTTGTCTTTGTTTATTATGAAGCCCAAGGCCTGCAGGTGAGCCATCAGCAGGTTTGTGTGGGCCTCGGCCTGCTGGCGTGACCCCGCCAGGACGAGGAGGTTGTCGAGATAGTTTAAAACTCTGATGCCCTAGTTCCTCATTGGTATGAGCGTCGCCTCAAGGCAGTTTGTAAAAACGCTGGGAGCCAGGGAGAGCCCGAAAAGGAGGACCTGGTAGTGATGGCCAAATGAAGCACTGAAGCAGTATTGAACCACTTTGCCGATTGTATTGAACTTGGGTCATTCATTCAAAGGTTCATTTCAGTGACATCTAGTGGCGAAATAGACAAAACACACTTTTTTATATTCTATTTTACTGTATGTTCAGCTGAGTCTGTAGATGTTTACTAATACTGTATCTGGGATTGAGAGGGGGTGTGCTTTATAAAACTGTAGGTGCAGGGAAGGTGGGTTGTGCTTGTGTAACGCAGACAGTCATGATATTAGGGGATGGGAATTCAGAGGTTTTTATTTAGGAATAAAAGTTTTTCAACTGTTTTTGAACTCAGGCGATTTCTTTTTTTACTGACAACTTCTCCAACTTTTGTGAAAACACGTTCACAAGGCACACATGAGGCTGGTATGCATAAATATCGTTTAGCCAACAAAAACAAATGTGGATAAACATTTCTGTGCTCATCCCAGTAGGCCAGTGGATCCGCCGATCTTAGCAAAGGAGGATCAGACAAGTATCTCTGTACTTCAACCGTGGTATCCGATGTATGATTTCTGTGTGCTCTTGCCACTGTAGCGACTCGATCAAAACTTGACCAAAGGTTGGAAGCCGAAAGAAAAATACAGATTTGACAGTCATGAACAGGGACAAGTTTCTGTGTGTGTGTTCATAATTACCAACGTACAACTGTCTGTGGAGGATGGATTTTGTGCATTTGTTGACGGTTGTGGTGAGCGATCATCTGGTGAAGTCTCCAATCGTGTGTGTCTCACCACTGCTGCACATTCAGCTGTAAGTTTCCGTACAGCATTTTGGGACTTTTCTGGACTGTAAAATATGATCGCTTTAAATCTAGGATCCAGCAATGTGGCGAGTGACAGGACCGTTGAGCTCTTGAGGTTGTTAAATTTATTTGTGAGGGTTGCAATGACATTCCGTCCAAGAAGTGTTGCTGTTACTTTTTTCCCAAGCTCTGCCGGTTGACTTCCAGTGAGTGAACGCTGGCACATCCTGGCTGCCGCTGCTCGTCATACTTTTTTCTTCTTTTGGTTTTATTCAGTCCTTTCTGCTGTTTTTCACTGACCCTTGCCTAGGCATTTCTACTCATCATCAAACATGCAGTTTGTTTGGATTTACCTGCTGCCTGCTCTAGTTTGGACTCTCCTGCTGATCATCCTCCACCACCCAGCGTCTGGCCTTCTCCATTACTCAGCCGTTGAGCTCCTTCATCTTCACTTTCTACCGGCAGTCCCGCATGTACTCCCTCTTCAGGAAATTGCCTTCCATCCTCGTCGGAGATACATTCACTGGGGCTCTCGCCGTCGACTCAACGCTGACAAGGCTAATCCCATAACCTCCATCTGGTCTGACTCTCGCCATTCTTCGCGCCGCAATGCTCGGACCACTAACAGTAGCAGCACGTTAGCCAACCTAGCTCGGTCTGCTAACGCTCCAGTCACTACCTCCGCCTCCTCCGTAAAGTTTGGACTTCTGAACATTCACTGGGCAAAGGTCAGCTTATTCACGATCTAATATCTGACCGTAAACTGGATTTCATCTGTTTAACAGAAACGTGACAACAACAAAATGACTTTTTTCATCTGAATGAGTCTACACCACCGGGGTTTGTTTACATCGCCAAATCCCGCGATTCGGCCCCTGGGGGAGGTCTCGCGATAATACACCGCGAGAACTGGAAGGTCACTCCGGTTCACACACTTCCCTCTTCCTCCTCCTTCGAACACACTATGTGTCTGCTCTCAGGCCCGACCCCCATCGTTGTTGCCACAATCTACTGCCCTACAAAAGTGAACAACTCTTTCATGAAGGACTTTGATGCTCTAATCGCCTATCTAACAGCTCTTTCACCCAACATTATCCTGCTGGGCAATTTCAACATACATATGGATGAAGACAACAACCCCCTCAACAGAGACTTCACATCCTGCCTGGACAGCTGTGGCTTTCAACAATTCATCAACTTTCCAACCCACAAGACGGGCCACACTTTAGATTTACTCTGCTGCTCCGGATTTTTCTTCTTCTGTTCTTCTGATGAACTTCCATTTACTGATCCCCTGATGATTTCATTCACTGTTAATCTTAAATTTTCTTCAGAGAAACCTCAACGCACTCTTTCCTTCCGTAATATCAAGAATATATATATATATTTCCTTTTATAGATGCCTCCCTTCTCACCTTACAGCCATCCTCTAAGAACCAATATGATTTTTTTTTTGAGAGAAAGGAAAGACAGAAAGTAAGACAACAAAACACAACAATTATGCACAAAAAGAGCACAAGGCAAACACACCCAGCTTCTGTCTGCAATCCGGCAAAGTACATGACAGAACAGCAACGAAACACACATGCATAAAGACTAGGGATGTGCCGATCAGGTTTTTTGAAACCGATACCGATACCGATCACCTATGTGTGACGATCACCGATACCGATCACAATTACCGATTGCCTATATGTGAGCCGATCACATAAACCGATCACCGATCACCGATCAGATGGATTGCCTGTAACTTATGAGTGCTGCTTCTGGCTACAAGATCTGAAAAGTTTTCAGATCTTGTAGCCAGAAGCAGCACTCATGTTCTTTTCAGAACCATAAAATCACCATAATTCAGACAAAAACATATTTTTACTCATTTATTTCAGAGAACAAAGTAAATAAAAGTAATTATCAACTGCATTATCAAAGAAAAATGTTTACCTTACTAACTTTTAATAAAAAAAAGAAGTTTTTTTTATTGTTTTTTTTTTAAAACACATCTATTACTTCATATAAAAAACTAAAATACCCCATTTGCTACTTAAAGCTGCATTGTTGGTTGTTTTTACAAATGGCTTTATAAATACGTAAAGTATCATTATTATTATTATTTTTTTAATAATTTCGTGCTTTTTTGAACAACTTCCTGCGGGAACCAGGAACCGGAGTTGGTGGCGGTAATGCACCACATGTTGTTTGCCAACCGCCATTAAAAACCAAGTAGAAGAAGAAGAAGAAGAAGAACCAGGAAATACCGCCTCCGCCATTTTACATTCATTAGTTCTACACTCGGGAGTCGGCTTTTGGAGGACTGTTTCTCCCATAAGAGGATGCCTCATACGGATAAATTAACTGGAAACACTCCCTGAACTCTGTGAATGTCTCAGGACTGGAGCAGCAGCCGCGATCGCTTCGCCGAGCGCTTCCCACAGCACCGCGCGAGACCAGCAGCTCATAGTATGAGCTAAGGCTAACATGCTAAACCGGACCCCAGAGCTGCAGATTCGACAGCCGGCTTTGTGCGATCAGAGGTTCCTGGAGCTCGCCTCGATGTCGGACTGGAAGCAGAAGATATCGGGGGACACCCAGCTAACTTGGAATAACAAAGCCGACAGCCTTTTTGAAGCCGCAGCTAAACTGGACTGCCCGTAACTGCGCAGCGGAGCGGACTCGGTGGGGCTACTCGGTGGGGCTACATGCTAACAGGTGTTGCTTATGGCGGCGCTGGCAGACGGCTTTTGGTAAGTTATTAAAACGTATTAAAACATTTTAATGACGAATTAGGTTTGTTGTGTTGAAGGACTTCGTTGAAAGTTCTCCACGAGGTACTTTTTCGTCGCACGTTTTGCAGTTAGCAAACCGCATCACAGGCTATGTGATCGGTAATTGAAGGCAAAAGTCGATCACATCCGCTTTAATGATTATCGGTGACGATTGATCGGTTTCCGATCCATCGGCACATCCCTAATAAAGACTAATAACATTCATGACCTTGCAGTATTCATAAATATACATACCCATACCTACATATTGTATATATACAGTATGCATACTGTTAGAGAGATTCAAGGGATCCGGGAGATCCCGGAAGAGCGGGATCTCCCGGATCTCTTCCAGGAGAACCGGAAGAGCCCCACCAGCAACTACACACAATGACCCCCGGGGGCCAACAGCGACAAACTCACAGGCCCCTGTCGGAGCCCGTTGCACATAGCCCCAGGCCCGGACCGAGGCCCAGGCACTGGGGACGCCCACCCCTCAGGTCCAGACCCGATAGGACCAGAGGACTCAAGTCCCACCAGGCAGCCACCAGGTTGAGCCGACCCACGCCCAAGTGCCCAGCCCCTGACAGCGAGGGCCCCAAGCACACACGCAGGCAAGAGACACCCACCCGGGGTCCACGTGGTAGGAGCGTGATACCAAGTAGCCTCAGATGTATCAGAGAGGGTGCAGTCTAAGTCCCAACCTGACAATTGGACATTCATGCACAGACACACTCACTCAGACCCAACCTCATCCTCACCCTCACTCACACAAAGACAAACAATAATTTTCCAAGATGGCGCCCATGAGCATGGCTGCGTATCCACCTCTCCTGTGGGTGTTTGGAATTTTCGTGTTTTGTTCGTTCTTCATTGGAGACATAAGTACACTGCTGGTTTATGATCGGAAGCAGCTTCTGGATTTACGTTTTGCTGCCGCGGATGTCGCTGATTTGGGCCAGTATGACCGTACCTCGGGGAGATCCCCCCTGCCCCCGCTGCTCGGGGACGAGCTGCCCGTTTTCCTCCGTTGCTCTCCTCACCTACCTGCACGGAGAAATCGATCGACTCGGAGGAAGAAACGCGGATCACGAGCTGGCCGGCTGGTGAAGCTCAGAGCCCGGCATTCTGCCTTGCTGTCTTCAGCTGATGGTCTCGATTCTCATCGCCAGTCTCCCGCGTGCACGGACCAGGAAAACATCGGGGATCTGCGGCCGGAGCAGCTCTCTGTGGGAAGCGAGCCGCGGACGCGCGTTCCCCCACCAGCTGTTAGCACATCAGCTGCTAGCAGCTCATCAGCGGCTAGCTCGGATAACATCAAGTTCTGTGTTGTCAACGCCCGATCTGTTTGCAACAAAACCTTCATTCTCAGGGATTACTTTGAAGATCATGACTTGGACTTTTTCTGCATCACAGAGTCGTAGATGTCGCCGGGTGAGTCCAGTGCGCTGACGGAAATAATACCACCAAACTGTTTGTTTTTTAACGACCCGCGACCAACAGGTCGTGGTGGAGGATGATTAACAATATTCAAATCAACTTTTGACTATAAACAACTGCCCATCCCAGTCTCCTGCTCTAGCTTTGAGCTGACTGTTTTTGAACTAGGCCATTCACCTGTAACTTTGTGTGCTCTTGTCTACCGGCCGCCTCGTTCTAAGAACTTCATCAGCGAGTTTTCTGATTTCCTGGCGGAAATTACAGCTAAATATTCTCGGGTCGTCATTTCAGGCGACTTCAACTTGCATGTGTGTTGTCCTGAGAAGCCCATGGTTAAGGACTTTTTAGATTTATTGGACTCATTTAATTTAACACAACACGTGAACTCTCCAACGCAGCAGCGTGGAAATTTTTTGGACCTTGTTTTAACATGTGATGTGACAGTTTCAAACCTTGAAATAGGTGACAATGTATTCTCGGATCATATGCCAGTCAAGTTTCAGGTCACCCTCCCCCATGTAACCCCTAAAACATGCAGTTCTGCACGTAAAGGCAGGAATTTTAACCATTTAACTGCCGCACGTTTCACTGAGGTCTACAACAATGACATGTTAATTCAGCTCCCATTGTTCCTCTCCAGCACTGAGGAGCTGACAAACCAGTTTGACTCTGTTTGTTTAAAGGCTCTGAATCATGTAGCTCCTATGAAATCTAGGAGACCAAAACTCAGGGCCGAACCGTGGCTGAATGACACGACCAGAGCTGTTAGGCAGCAATGCCGAAAGGCGGAGAGGAAATGGAAAAAAGACAGACTGCAGGTCTCTTTTCAGATGGTAAAAGAGAGCTGGCGCCGATATCAGAAAGCAGTGAAAACTGCTAAATCACAATACTTCTCTGATATCATTGCTGCAAACTCTCGTAACCCTCGAGTTCTGTTCTCCACCCTAAACTCTGTTCTCCACCTCACTGAACAATCACCCATGGAAGCCTCGACTGAGCTGTGCGAGAACTTCCAACATTTCTTTTTAGATAAAATCGCAACCACCAGGGCTCTCATTTCTCCTCCATCTCACGATCCATCCATCCCACCTCAATCTGTTGCTGTTTGTGACCATTTTGAACCAGTCTCTCTGTCCTCTCTAGAGCAGGTCATGTGCAACCTGAAACCATCTGGCTCCCCCTTCGATGTGGTCCCCCCTCGGCTACTAAAGGAGGTTTTTCACACTCTAGGTCCCTCCATTCTCTCGATTGTAAATAGCAGTCTATCCTCGGGTGTGGTGCCAAAATCATTAAAACATGCTGCTGTTCAACCCCTCCTGAAAAAACCAAACCTCGACCCGTCAGTATTATCCAACTTCAGGCCTGTCTCCAGACTCCCATTTGTATCTAAACTTCTAGAGAAAATAGTTGAGTCCCAACTAAAGTGCTTCCTGGAGGATCACGCTATCCCCGAGCTATTCCAGTCTGGCTTCAAATCCCTCCACAGCACTGAGACTGCCCTACTGAAGGTTTTTAACGACATCTTCCTATCCACAGATACTGGTGACTCTGTGCTGCTTGTCCTATTGGACCTCACATCCGCTTTCGACACCATCGACCATGAGATCCTCATTGCTAGGTTGGAGCAGTGGGTGGGCATCTCAGGATCAGCCCTAAACTGGTTCAGATCCTACCTCTCTGACAGGTCTTTTTGTGTGTCCATCAATGATTTTACTTCTGCAGTGGCGGCTCTTAAATGGGGGGTTCCGCAGGGGTCCATCCTGGGTCCTCTCTTGTTCTCCTACCTGACTCGGTGCTATTTCCGGAAACACAATATACCTTTCCACTTCTACGCTGATGACTGTCAAATTTACTTCCCCCTAAGACAAAATGGTACAGGCTCTATTCAACCTCTGCTCGACTGCCTGGCTGACATCAGGGACTGGATGGCTTTAAATTTCTTAAGCTTCAACGATAAGAAGTCTGAAGCCATATTGTTCCTTCCCAATGACACAACCTCAAACCACTGCATTGACCTTTCTGCTCTACCCCTGTCCGAAAAACAAAAAGTCACAAATCTGGGAGTGATAATGGATCCTTCCATGAAACTCAACAGTCATGTAAACATGATCGTCAAATCCTGTTTTTTCCAGCTGAGGCGTCTGTCTAAGCTGAAGCCCATATTATCAAAAAACAACCTGGAGACAGTGATTCACGCATTCATTACATCTAGGCTTGATTACTGCAATTCACTTCTGCTTGGCGTCAGTCAAGCCACCATTGCACGATTACAACTGGTTCAGAACGCAGCTGCCCGATTTTTAACCAGCACACGCAAAAGAGAGCACATTACACCAGTCTTGGCCTCCCTGCACTGGCTACCGGTTCATCTTCGAATCCAATTCAAAATTCTCATGTATGTCTACAAATCGCTGAACAGTCTCGCCCCCGCCTATCTCTCGGATCTGATACACCCATATGTCCCTCCACGTGCTTTGAGGTCAGAGGATCGGGTACTCTTAAAAGTTCCAGAAACTCGCCTTAAGCGCAGAGGTGACAGGGCGTTCTCTGTAGCAGGCCCAAGACTCTGGAACGAGTTACCGCTGCTCATCAAACAGGCCCCCTCCCTCTCAGTTTTCAAATCCCGGTTAAAAACTCACTACTACTCCATTGCTTTCAATGCCAGCTGATTTATATTGGATCGTTTTATTTATGATCTGCAATGTTTTTATGTTTTTCGTGTTGTACTTCATTGTCTGTGTTGCCTGTTGCGTGTTTGTTTGTTCAGCACTTTGGTGTGGACTTGTTCCTGTTGAAAGTGCTTTATAAATAAAATGGTATGGTATGGTATGGTATAATGACACATTCCATTCATAATACTGATGCACACTCTATACCCCCTAGGTCCAAGACCTGTAAATGCCCCTACATGGGGCAGCCCACACCCAAACCCAGGAGGTAGGCCCATTCATTCTGGGGTGGAGAGCAGCCGACATCCAAGATTCGGCCCAAACTGCACCCTGTTGGCAGGACAGGACACCCGAGCCCAAGCAGCCCCAGGGAGAGTGCAATGCCAGCCCCGCCCACGGCAAACCCTCAGGCCCCGAACTCTCCCATAGTCCAGGACAACACCCGACGGCCCGTCACCTTACCGGACACCACCCCCAGAATGGCCGCCAGGGAACCAGGGGGTGAGAATATATATATATA
>JBBPBX010035129.1:15144-32227 GCA_038048925.1 Garcialebias charrua
AGTGTTTAAAGGTGAACTATGTAGTTTCTGCAGGCCGCTTGGACTTAGAAAAATTTCCAGCATGTAAAAGCATTCTGCTCCCTCCCCTCAGAGCCATATATGACTCTGAGGGGGATGCAGCCGAGTGTGATGCGGCCGGGATGAGGATCAGTTCCTCCAAATCCGAGGCCATGGTCTTGAGCCGGAAAAGGGTAGCATGCCCTCTCCGGGTCGGGGAGGAGGTCCTGCCCCAAGTGGAGGAGTTTAAGTATCTCGGGGTCTTGTTCACGAATGAGGGAAAACTGGAGCGTGAGATCGATAGGCGGATAGGTGCAGCATCCGCAGTGAAGCGGGCGCTGTACCGGTCTGTCGTGGTGAAGAGAGAGCTGAGTCAAAAGGCAAAGCTCTCAATTTACCGATCGATCTACGTTCCCACCCTCATCTATGGTCATGAGCTTTGGGTTGTGACCGAAAGAACGAGATCTCGGATACAAGCGGCTGAAATGAGTTTTCTCCGCAGGGTGTCTGGACTCTCCCTTAGAGATAGGGTGAGAAGCTCAGTCATCCGGGAGGGACTCGGAGTAGAGCCGCTGCTTCTCCACATCGAGAGGAGCCAGTTGAGGTGGCTCGGGCATCTGGTTAGGATGCCTCCTGGACGCCTCCCTGGTGAGGTGTTCCGGGCATGTCCCACCGGGAGGAGACCCAGAGGAAGACCCAGGACACGCTGGAGGGACTATGTTTCTCGGCTGGCCTGGGAACGCCTTGGGATTCCCCCAGAGGAGCTGCTCCAAGTGGCTGGGGAGAGGGAAGTCTGGGCCTCCCTACTTAGGCTGCTACCCCCGCGACCCGACCCCGGATAAGCGGACGAAAATGGATGGATGGATGAGGAGCCACAGTCCGTTCTCTGTTGAACTTGAGTTCTGCAGCTCCGCCCCCTGCTGTGTGTCCTGCTCGGAGCGCTTCAATATTCTGTGATTATATGTTAAAAAAACGTTTTAAAAATATAATAAAACCATAGAGCACTTGTCCAACAACACAAAAACCAGCAGAAATCATTAGAGCTTCACAAAGCCACGTTGGACATGATTTAATTCGCTCGTGATTTCCTCTTTCTGTCAGTCAATGTCTGGAATGTTCCGCCCCCACTACATGTCCTGTCTCTGCGCTCCGAAGTTATGCGATTATATGATAATATAATGTCCTAAAAAATATAATAAAACCATGAATCACTCGTCCAACAACACAAAAAGACCCTGCAATCAGCAGAGCTTCACCAGCCACTTTGGACATGATTTAATTCGCTCGTGAGTCGTGACAAATCCATTTCCTCATTCCTGTGAGTGGAGGATGAAGCGATCACTTGACTTTTGGCAAAAAAACAAAATAAAAGTCCAGCTCTGGGATGAAGAAGGGATATTTAATACATTTGTGTCACATACAAATCAGTCCTGCATCGCTTTGCAATCCTTTGAATGAGAACGAGCCGCGGCGCTGAGGCTGGGACAGGCGGGGGCGTGACAAACAACTCTGTTTTTATTGGCTGGTCATTGTCCGGGTCACTCTGTGTTTTAGTGTTTTTATAAATGCTGATAGAGAAGCAAGGGGACTATAGTTTTTTTCAGAGATTACTTTGTCTAACATCAGTTTGTCAGTAGATAGTGACAGAGTGAAGAAATATGTTAAAAATATATTGTTAGAAAAGTTAGACTACATTACAAACTTACATAGTGCAGCTTTAAATGGTTACTGTTGCACCGAGGGACTGAGAGAAATGCAATTTCAATCCTGTGTATGTCCTGTACATATTGCAGTTCTGACAATAAAGTTGACTTTTATATATTATATATATATATAATAATAATAATAATAATAATAATAATAATGAATTCAATTTATAACGCACTTTTCATTAGTGAAAATCTCAAAGTGCTACACACATTGAATGCTACACACATTCATACACCGGTAGCGGCAGACTACCATGCAAGGTGCTTTCCAGTCCTACCGGGAGCAACTCGGGGTTAAGTGTCTTGCCCAAGGACACAACGACACATGGTGTGGAGAACCGGGATTCTAACCGCCAACCTTCTGATCGGGGGACGACTGCCATTACCACTACGCCACGGCCGCCCCATAATATTAATATAATATTAAGAATATTAACCATGACACTCTTTTATCTCATATTAATAATACCATCTTCACCTTCAACTCTCCTAACCCAGATGATCTTGTCACATTCTACAACAACAGCCTCACCAACATCCTTAACTCTGTTGCTCATTTGAAAACCCGTACTGTTTCCTTCTCCAACTCTGCACCCTGGTTCACTCCAGAACGCCGCTCCCTAAAATCCAAAGGTCGGTGGCTAGAGCGTCTCTATAAAAAATCCGTTCTCACAATTCACAAGGAACTTTATGCAAACCACCTCATCCATTACAAGAACAGTATTTCTCAAGCCAAATCCAGCTACTTCTCTGACATCATCAGTTCCAATGTTGGTAATTCAAAGACATTGTTCTCTCTCCTTCACCGTTCTGTCTCATCTCCTAACTCTCTACCCTCTCACATGGTTTCCACAGAATTCTGCAACTCACTGATGTCATATTTCAATGAAAAGATTATTTCAATTCATAAACACCTTGGACCAAATACTGCCCCCAGCATCTATGTTGAACTCCCCCCTCCCTCCCTCCCTTTCTCTGTCTTCTCCCTCCCCTCTGCTGATGACATTGCTGACATTATCAGCAAGTCCAAGTCCTCATCCTGTCAACTTGACCCATTTCCCACAGTTCTTGTTAAATCCTGTCTCCCGTCTCTGCTCCCTATCATCACTAATATCATCCACTCCTCCCTAACCTCTGGCATTGTTCCCACAGCTTTCAAATCTGCTGCCATCAGGGGCGGATCTAGAAAAATATCTATGGGGTTGCAAGAGGTTGGCAAGGATGTTTCAGGAGGTGGCAACACCCTCCACACACACACACACACACACACACACACACACACACACACACATATATATATATATTTACGACAGAATTCCGTTCCTACGCGGCTTTGTAAAGTGAATTTCGACGTAAGAAGGAACGCATTCAACGTGGCGTCGGAAACCGGTTTTTCGACGTAAGACGGATATATATATACTTACGACGGAGTTCCGTTCCTATGCGGCTTTGTAAAGCGAATTTCGACGTAAGTCGGAATGCATTCAATGCGGCGTCGGAAACCCGGTTTTTTGACGTAAGACGGAACATGCATGCCCACGTGGCGCCGTAAAGCCGTTTTTCGACGTGAGACAAAACAAGTGTACATACTGTGCCATAAACATGTAGAGAACTTTATTTACAAGCGGTTAGCTAACACAGTACCCTATACATTAATCAAAAAACACATATAAAATACTGCACAACAGTATTGTACTGCACAGTACGTCTAATAATTTTTAAAAAAACAATGTTGTCGAAAAAAAGATGTTCGCGTTCGTAATGTCCAGCTGGGGTGGCAAACAGAGTGACAAGGCTCTCTGTTGGGGTGGCAACTGCCACCCCATGCCACCCCAGTAGATCCGCCCCTGCTTAAGAAACCCCTACTGTTAAGGTGTGAGGTGTGATTTGTTAATCTACAGAGGTATGCGTGTATCTTAGAAGCACAGAGTCAGAAACAGAATTCAACCTGTTTGTTGTGAGCATGGATGTTGATCACAAATGAAAAACAAGGAGACGAGTACCAACAATAATTATGAAGAAAATTTCATTCAAATTAGTTTTTTATCAACTTGTTTTTCTAAAACAGATTTCAAATCTTCAATATTTCATTTTCTGGTCATAAAAAAGAAACAAATCCAAGAAAAGCAACACAAAAGTGTATTATGTTTATTTTATTTACATAAAAAAATTTATTTTTGTAAACTTACTTTTCCTGCGATCCCCAATCCACAAAGGAGCAACAAGGTGAGCAGACCTGATGACATCTGTGCAAACATTAGAGTAAATTTACGGTTCAGACAGAAACTTAGAGTCAAAATAATTCACTCTGCAATATGAATAATTAATAATGAAACATGTTTTAAATGGACTGTCACTAAAAGTTTTAAATCTCCTTGTAGGAGCCATATAAAGGACCAGAAGTTTAAAAGAAATGTTTATTTTTGTTGCCTGAATTGATTCTGTGAGTTACAGTCAGGTTCTATTGTTTGAAGAAAAATAAGCATTTGGAATTCTATGCTGTTGAAGCTTATGACGTGGTGCCTTCTGATTGGCTGTTTAAATGGATTTAAAGAGGACGTAAGCAGTTGTTCTTTTAGTAGAAGTCTGGCACCCGAAGAGTAACACGGTCTTTTGACCGTCACTTTCTATTTGTTTTGAATCTCTATGCCTTTTTTTGTGTATCTCTTTTCATTAAGTTCAGTAAAGACACAAATATAATCGCTGGATTCAAGACCTCCTTTTTGAAGAAATGTGTCGCGTACGAAAGAGCTTTAAGGGGCTGGACTAGTGAGAGCTTACTGCACTTACATCAAGTCAAAAGGCTGAACTACAAGTCAAAAGACTGAACAACAAGTCAAAAGACTGAACTACAAGTCAAAAGACTGAACAACAAGTCAAAAGACTGAACTACAAGTCAAAAGACTGAACAACAAGTCAAAATACTTCTCATTCAGGACTCTTTTAAGACCAAGACAGAAAGGAAAGAGGACTTACGGACAATCAGTGAGTGGACTCCATCGAGGACCCCGCCAGAGTTGAAAAAATAAAAGCCGTTAGCTCCGTTGCCGCCATTAAGAGCGACAGAAGCTTCAGGTTGGTTGCTAAGCAAAAAAAAAAAGGTTGGTTGCAAGCTAACAGGCTAACGGAGCCAGCACCTCCATAAACCCTGTGAGCTACGAAATAGAAATCTACACATAAAGGAACTCTTTCACACATGTTTGTGTGAACTTTTTATAAGAGTAAGAAGCTGTGAAAGCTCACAGTTTTTGTGTAAAGATTTAAAAATAAAATCAATGGGAAAAGATGGCGGACGTTGGTGAAGTTGCAGCCGTTGACCAGAAGAGGGAGCCAAAGCCCACAGAACGAGCTCTACATGAGAAAATAATCAGATTAAAAGGAGAAAGAAGGGGAAAGCTGTCATAGTTGACAAAAATAAGAATAACATTGAAAGATTGAAACAAAATGAATGCAATATTGATTTTATAGATGAAGAATCTTTACCAAACTTTGTCAAATGCCTGGGAGAGTATAAACACATTAATGAAGAACTGTGTGAACTGTTAAATGAAGATGATAAATGCAAAGACCAAGATGTGTTCGAGCATAGACATTCTGAGTTTAAACTTTTCATACAAAGCATTATACAATGGATAAACGATGTAATATGCCCTCCAGAGGATGATGTTGGTCCACACAACAGTGTTTCAAAGGCTAACTCAGTTATAAGCAGTACATCACAAGGATCAAGTACAAGTTCAACGCGGCTGAGAATTAAAGCAGAACGTGAAGCACTCTTAGCAAGAGCAGCAGCTATGAAAAAGAAAGAAGCAATTCAACTAGAAGAAGCCCATCTAAAATTTAGAAAAGAGCAACTACAAATTGAAACTGAACTTGCTATTTCGGATGCAAAATTAAAGGTGTATGAAGAGTTTGAAGACGCTCAGAAGTCTGAGGTTGATTCTTTTCAAGCTACTCCAAAACTCAGAACTGAGCCTGTTCACTCTGCAGGCAAATCAGAAAAACAGAAACATTCTCAGAGGATGGACAACAGGCAAATCTCAACCCTCCTGTATCAAAGAAGTCTCCTTCAAAGAGCACTCCAACACATGTCCAGTGTTCTGATGCTTTTTCAGCTGATCTGTTTCAGGTTCTGCAGCAACAAAATCACCATACTGAAATGCTCATAAAACAGCAAGGCTTGTCCCGACTTCCTCAGAGAGAAATTCCAGTATTTACAGGTGACCCCCTTACCTACAGATCCTTCATAAGAGCCTTTGAGCATGCCATAGAGAACCAAACTGATAACCAACAAGATCGTTTGTATTATCTAGAACAGTTCACAGGCGGAGAACCGCTGGAACTTGTACGTAGTTGTGAGCACATGAAGCCAGACAGAGCTTATAGAGAAGCAAGGGTTTTGCTTGATCGACACTATGGAGATGAGTTAACCATTTCCACAGCATATATCAAAAAAGCTATGGAATGGCCTCAAATAAAACCAGATGACAGAAAGGGGCTGAATACATTTGCATTATTTCTGATTGGATGTTCCAACACATTAAACGATGTGGACTACATGTGTGAAATGAACAACCCAACAAACATGAAAAGCATATTGTGCAAACTTCCATATAAACTGAAAGAAAAGTGGAGAAGTCATGCTTACAACATTAAAGAAAGAAAAGGAACACCAGCCAAATTTCCTGATCTTGTAGAGTTCATCTACCAACAAGCAAAGATTGCCAATGATCCGTTATTTGGAGATATTCTTGATGTCACTCCAGGTAGTCAGAGTGGTGCACAAAATAAATTTGACCAAGTAAAAGGCCTTTCAAAGAGAAGCAGTTTTGCTGTGAATATATCCCCTGCTGAAAAGGATGTAACAAAGAGTCAACATGATAGAACATCGTCATTCAAAACAGTCAGTGCTTTTCAAAGCCCATGTCTTTATTGTAAGAACAGCCATGCTTTGAGTGTTCACAACAAAATTAAAGAAAAGCCTTCGAAAGACAGAATACAGTTTTTGAAATCACAAGGTCTTTGTTTTGGGTGTCTAACTGCAGGTCATCTATATAAAGACTGTAGAAAAAAGGCCTCATGTTCTGACTGTTCTCTTAAGCACTCCACTATTCTACATGTGTTGAAGCAGGATATTGTGTCAGAAGAAAACAACGTGAATGACAACCAACAAAACACAAGTGAAGTTACAAGTGCTCTTGTGTCTGCCAGATGTAAAAAAGGTGAAGTAACTGGGGCCGGGGAAAATGACTACATACTTCCCATTGTACCTGTAGCCTACAGCTAAGACACAAGAAAAACAGGAAGATCATTAAGACTCATGCATTCCTGGATCAAGGTAGCACAGCAACCTTTTGCACCGAGGACCTGGCGAATAAGTTAAATATTCGAGGGAAAAAGAAAGAAATCCTTCTTCGCACCATGGCACAGGAACAGAAAGTCTGTAGTTATGTTCTTACAGATTTAGAGGTCTGTGGACTCGATGAACAAGACTTCATCACGCTGCCAGATGTGTACACTCAAGACATCCCTGCAACAAGGGGTAATATACCAAAAGAGCAAGATTTGGAGAGATGGCCTTACCTGAACCAAGTTCATCTTCCCAGACTAGAGTCAAATATTGGACTTCTCATTGGTGCTAATGCTCACAAGGCTATGGAGCCATGGAAGATCATCAACAGCCAGAATGATGGACCATATGCTGTGAAAACAGCTCTGGGTTGGGTGGTAAATGGACCAGTCAGCAGATGTCAAGGTATGGACTTATGTGTCACTAAAAAACAAGATTTTCTTGTCAATCGTATATCTGTATTGAACATTGAAGACATGCTGGTGAAGCATTACAATGCAAATTTCCTAGAGCGACAGTATGAAACATCCAAGATGGCGTCTGGTGCGTTGGGTGCGGCTGTTCGTTCTGGAGGAGCTGGTCATCCAAAGACAAAATCTGAAATCTGTGTGTACAAAACGACAGATGGTAAAGTAATAGTTGAGGATGAGCTTCTGAACTTTATTGTTGTTAAAATGAGAACTCTGGCCACCGATGAAATTGTTCTGCTGGTGTCAAACAATTTCTCTTCTGAATGGATCGAGGAGTCCAAGCGGATATTGTTTGAAATGTGTCCAACTTCAACTCGTTGTGTGAAGCATAAGGGGCCTCAGAAGGACGCCAATAATGTCAAAGATTGCTTAAAAGTGCTTAATGAGTGCGGCAATAATATTCCCAGATTTGTGTCACACAATTTGGATGAACTGCCTCCTGTTGGATTTGAACATATGGACGCATCTGCGCTCCTCAGCAGAGTTCAACAGCTGAGCTGGGACATAACCAACCTGAGAGCAACTCTGGATAATCAGAGATGTGAAAATGAGAACGTGAGGACATCTACAGCGGCCATGGAGCTCCGAGTAACCGCTTTGGAGAAACTACAAACGCGCGCACCTCCTGGCCGAGGAGACGCTGCTGGACGGGCCAACGCCCCTGCGCGGGGGATTCCCAGGGAGACACGGGAAGTGACGTCACCTGCTCCTGACATTCCGGGAAGCTCCGAATGTTGCATTCCTGGGCCGAGTGATGTTCTGACCGCCACACTTCAGTCCCCATCATGGAGTACTGTGTTAAAGAGAGGTGCACGCAAGCGGGACAACACAGCGACACAACCTGCGACACAACCTGCTCTGCAGGTCCGCCCGAAAAAGGAGCTGCGGAGAAAATTGGGCATAACTGGCACCGGAGCAGACGGAAACATCCCAGTGATTAAAACCAGACTGGTGAGTGTTTTTGCTACGAGGTTTTCTCCAGAGGTAGATGAGGATACCCTGCGCGCCTATCTCTCTGATAAACTGGGAAGATCTGTGACGTGCAGGAAAATAGAGTCGACAAATAGCAGATTTGGGTCATTTCACGTGAGGGCAGAATGTGAAGAAGTCTCTGAACTGTACGACGCACAGCTTTGGCCAGCAGGAACTTATGTCCGCCGATATTATGAAGCTCGCAAATTAAAGGCGAGTGTTCATGTGGAGAAGTCTGAAGGCAGCTCTGCAGCTGGCGCTACACCTGCTGTGCGTCCACCTCTCGAGGTTTCCAGCGAGGCAAGCGCTCGTGGTGATAATTAATCAACATGACTCTTAATATCAGTTCATACAATGTCAGGGGTCTGCGCGTCGGGCAGGATGAAGCAGATAAATCTCGCCGTCATGTTGTCAACAAACTCTTAGAAACCTGTGATATACTGTGTGTGCAGGAGACATTCTTATCTAAGCAGGACTTGGAAAGGTTAAACTCTATTCATAAAGACTTTTATGGAGCAGGGGAATCCACCACTGACTGTTGTGATGGGATACTCCGTGGCAGAATCCCTGGTGGTGTTGCAATGTTTTGGAATAAGAAACTTGACCAACAAATCAAAGTGATCAGGCTGAATGTTGACTGGGCGATAGGACTTGAGTTCTGTGATGGGGATAAAACAATCACCATACTGAACGTGTATACTCCTTATGAGTGCTCAGAGAATGAGTTTGAATATTTAAATAGACTGGCCTATATCATGGCTTTCTTACAGGAACATGCAGTAAGCAGTCTTTTTATTGTTGGTGATCTGAATGCTGACCTCTCTGATCAAAGGTCTACGTTTGCAAACCATTTAAAACATTTCTGCTCGGATAATGGTCTCTCACTCTCTAGTGAATTACTTTTGCCAAGGGACAGCTATACTTACATCAGTGAGGCATGGTATACCACCTCCTTTTTAGATCATTGCATTTGTACAAGTGATGCTCATAACACCATTGATTCAATGAGAATTAATTATGAGCTGTCTACATATGATCATGTGCCCCTGTCCCTCTCTATAAATCTGGACAATGTGCCTTCTCTTACTCCTGTAAGTTGTGATATGCCTGAAGTACAAATTAATTGGTCCACATTAAAGGAAGGGGACATCAGCACATATCTCACCCAGAGTGAGACCATGCTGAGTAACATTGAGCTGCCTAAATCTGCTGTAACGTGCACGGATATCAACTGCCAGAATCTGCAGCACAGAGTTGAATTGTGCTCACTGTATGAACAGATTGTGGATTCTCTGCTTATCTCAGGTCGACATCTGTGTAAAATCAAGAACTACAAAGCTAAATTAGGCTGGAATGAGTATGTTGAGAAGTCTCACACTGAGGCAAGAAGGGCTTACAAAGCCTGGGTTGAATCAGGTAAAGCTAAATGTGGTCCTCTATTTGCTAACATGAAGGAGGCAAATGCAAAATTTAAATATGCCTTAAGGTTCATTAAAAGACATGAGAATTCTCTCAGGGCTGAATCACTGGCTAGGAAGCTACAAAGTAAATGCCCTACAGATTTCTGGACAGAAATAAAAAAGATGAGTAATAATAAAAGGTCTTTACCAACACATATTGATGGTGTGAGCGGAGCAGCAGAGATCACTGATCTATGGAGGAAACATTATGAAGATATTTTTAATGCTGTTAAAAGTAATTCATTTGTGGTTGGACATATTGATGGAAATGAAAATGTGGTTGTGTCCCCAAAAGAAATCTCCGAGATTGTGATGACGCTGGATAACAACAAGTCAAGTGGGTCAGACAGGGTATCTGCTGAGCATCTGAAATATGCAAGCAGGAAATTATGCCCCCTACTTGCAATGTGTTTTACGGGCTTTTTAACTCATGGAGTTCTACCTGACAAATTACTCTCTGTCATTTTAGTTCCAATTGTGAAAGATAGAGCTGGTAGAATTAACAGTAAGGATAATTACAGACCTATAGCCCTGGCCAGCACCTTATCTAAGGTGCTGGAGAGGGCTATTTTGAACAAACTGGAAGGATTTCTGCTGACCTCTGACAATCAATTTGGGTTTAAACGTAAACATGGAACAGACTTGTGCATCTTTGCTTTAAAAGAAATTTTAGATTTATACAACAGACACCACACCTCCATTTTTATGTGTTTTATTGATGCCTCAAAGGCTTTTGATTATGTAAATCAAGAAAAGCTGTTTTACAAATTATATAAGAGGGGTGTCCCCAAATGTTTGCTGAGGATTCTTGTTTTTTGGTATGCAAACCAACAAATGTATGTTAAATGGGGAAACTCTGTATCGGACCCCTTCGGTGTCTCAAACGGTGTGAGACAGGGTAGCATCCTGTCTCCCTTTCTGTTCAATGTTTACATGGATGACCTGTCAAAGCTTTTAAATGACTGTGGAACAGGTTGTAGGGTGGGAAATAAGGTCATCAACCATCTTATGTATGCCGATGATTTAGTAATCTTCTGTCCCTATTCTGCTGGCTTACAAGAACTGCTGCAGGTGTGCTCTGACTATGGAAGTGACTTTGATATAAAATATAATGCGAAGAAAAGCAACATCATGATTGTGCGGAGCAGAGAAGACTCCAAGTTGATGTTCCCTGACTTCTTTCTGTCGGGCAACAGGCTGGATGTCAGTGATGAATATAAATATTTGGGGCACTATTTGACTGCAGACCTGTCAGATGATAGAGACATTTACAGACAATGCCGTATGCTCTATGGTCAAGCTAACACGCTGATCCGTAGGTTTGGAATGTGCTCAGCATCGGTTAAGATCCAACTCTTTAAGGCCTACTGCACTCCTTTGTACACCGCTCACCTGTGGAGACGTTATAAAAAGAGCAGCATGTATAGACTAACTGTGGCATATAATGATGGCCTTCGAATGATGCTGAGGGTACCTCGATGGAGCAGTGCAAGCAAAATGTTTGCAGATGCAGGTGTGCCTACCTGCCAAGCGGTGCTGCGTAACCTCATGTATAGATGCATGTGTAGATTGTCTGTATCTGAAAACTGCATCATCACTACACTGACCAACCCTGGACTAAGCTCTGTGAGATATTTTTCTATTTTGGGGACTCATTGGCGGATGAGCCTCTATAGGAAAGCTTTTTAGTCTTTTATTCTTATTTTATTTTTTTATAGGAAAGCTTTTTAATCTTTTTTATGTTTTACTCTTTTTATATACATATATGGATCTTGTATTGTATCTGAAATAAAGAAACTACTACTACTACATAATAAAACTAACAAAAATATGAGTTTCTGATCTAAGCAGATTGTACAAGTTTACACCATCAAAATCTGTCAGTGAATTTCACAAGACCTTTCACAAGAGCTATCTAAATCCCTTTTGGCATCAACACAATTCAAGATGGCAGCCACAGCTAAATGAGCTTAGCAAACAGTATGGGTACAACCCAGTGAGTTATATTCAGCTTAAACCAGTGGTGCCCACTCCTATTCAGCATGGAGATCCTTTTAAAATGACCAAGTCAAAGTGATCTATCTACTATATAAGGCAGGTGTGCCCAACCAGTCGCCCGCGAGCGACCGGTCGCCCGCCAGCTGGTTCCCAGTCGCCCGCGAAGCGCAACATTGCTCTAACAGCTGACGAGCCGGCTCTCAGCTGTTAACAAGGTGAAATGTCCGCTGCTAAGCTTCATTCTAACTCTGGCAGAAGTGGTGGAGGTGGGGGGTGGGAGGAATGATGATATTCCAATGTGCAGCAACGCTTTCCTCAGCCCTCCCCATCTTGTATTCTCACAGACATAGTCTCGTGAGTTTTGGGTGCGGTGACACAGCACTCTTACGAGACTTTAGGTTCAGCAGTGGAGCTGTCGGTGCACAGAAACATGGATGGAAAACTAGCGAACAAGCAAACAAAAACTTATTTTCACACAGAGTGGGAGGAGGAGTATTTTTTTTGTTTATTCTAATTCGAAGTCTATTTGCCTCATCTGTAATTCGAGCGTTGCCTTACCCAAAAAGTGTAACTTGGAGCGGCATTTCAAGACGATGCGCAAATGATTTGAGACAGATTTCCCTCCTAAAAGTTCTTTACGGACTCAGAAAGTGCGGGAGATAAAAAACAAGCTTGCAGCCCAGCAGTCGATCTTCACTTGGCCCAGAACAAAAGGTAAATCTGCTACGATAGCTTCCTACCGTGTTAGCCGCATCCTGGCTCAACATAAGAAATCTTTCAGCGTTGGAGAAGTTATGAAAGAAGCGTTTATTGAGGCTGCAGACGCGCTTTTTCATGATTTTTCAAAATATTTTGTAAAAGACAACGATGAAATTCATGATGAAAATGAAATTGTAAATGGATTTAATCAATATTTTGTGAATGTTGGATCAAGCCTTGCAGCTAAAATACCAAAAGTAGATAATAATGTGATCCATTCAATTACAGGTTGTGCAAATAGTATTTTTCTAAATGGAACTAACAAAGAGGAAATAATGAATGTAGTAAAAAATCTTACAGACAAGAGATCAAAAGACTGGGTGGACATGGATATGATGTTTGTAAAGGACATAATGAGCCATGTTATTGAGCCGTTTACATACATATGTAATTTATCATTTTCAACAGGAATATTTCCAGATAATATGAAAGTAGCTAAGGTAGTTCCTCTTTTTAAAAATGGTGATAAATGTGTGTTCAACAATTATAGACCAGTGTTGGGATAGTTACCCAAAATAAGTAATTTGTTACACATTACAAGTTACTTTTTTAAAAAGTAACATATTACACTACTTAGTTACTCAGTTCTGAAAGTAACTTAGTTACATTACTTTCGGATTACTCTAAGACCTGAGATTTAACCTGTATTAATTTTTATCTTTCAATAATGACATTAGAGATCTTTTTGACACTCATTTTTAATGAAAAAGTAAAACAGCAGTGCTAACAAGCACAATGCATATGTAAACGTGCCATTCAAAAGGTATGACAAATATCAAAATGTAAAACTTCCGTTTAAAAAAAATAAAACAAAATAAAAAATAAAACATCTGAAATGTGATGGTCTTTTCTGAGTCAGAGATGTTTACCTCTACAGACCAGGGGCCTCATGTACAAAGACTTGCGTGGATTTCTTACTGAAAAGTGCCGCACGGTCAAATCCAGAAATCTGCGTACGCACAAAAAAATCCAGATGTATCAAACTGTGCATACGCCGGTATCCACGCACATTCCTTTTGTACATCACAATTAACGTGGAACTGAGCGCACGTGAGACACCTCCCCTGACACGCCTTCATTTACATATGTTAAACAGATGCAAATTACTTCCTGCATGTGTGAAGGACATGTTTGTTTGATCCCTGCGCGATCAGAAATGATTTCTAGATTCAGGAAAATAATGAATTTAATATAATATGGGTGGGGAAAGAAATCCTAAGTAAGAATAGTAATAAAATGTGTTCATCACGCAAAGAACGAGTGATTGTGTGTCGGTATTTGTGTGTGCGCGCACCCTGCTTTGGTGCGCAACCGGCTTTTCCATCCATCCTGAGTGAAAATATTAACTTTGCGCACGAGTTTATTACCATAATTACTGTAAACACAGAGGAACTTGGATGTTTGGTTGAACATAGATCTTTGTTTATTTAATAGATGATATGAAGAAACGGGTCTGTGCGTCTCAGTGGAGAGTTTTCATGACATGACGTGATGTTGGAGTCTCCAAACGCTGCGCGCCCCGCAGCCTTGTGCGCATCTGTTTGTCTGTGAAGCTTTCACTCTCCTACAAGTTATATATGGTGTACTTTCACGTGTCATTTTGGAGAAATCTACAATAAACGCAGATTATTAAACACCTCCACTGCCGTGTAACACCGGCGAGGGTGCGCGCGCTCCAAACCGCGACCACTCAGCCTTTGGAATCATATGGATGAGACCATTCTATTGGACATGATCCGGCTTTGTGTGGACTGGAATGGCACAGTCCCGATCGACCTGCCAGCTCCCTCTGGAAAGCTCAGGAACAGTTTGATCGCTGCTTCTGCACGCGTTGTGCACGGTTCCTGCGTTGTGCTCCAGAGCGCAGTGCCAAAATGAAAAAGGATTATTCCTGAAAACGGCTGATAAGCCATATCATAGATCAGAAAATTATATCTGTTTATAAATAAATGCTCTGCGTGTTACACTATTTATTATATCCTCCAGTAAGGCTGAATCCGTTCCTGTTAAATGTATTTTTTGCACAACTTTGCGCGTCCTTTATTTGCGTCCATGTGGATGTAATAATTGTTATCATGTGTGTTTGGTGGGAATATTAATCATTTTCACATCATGAACAGTTAATAATAATAATAATAATAATAATAATAATAATAATGAATTCAATTTATAACGCACTTTTCATTAATGAAAATCTCAAAGTGCTACAAGGTGCAACATAATTGAATGTCAATAAAACAAATAATAAAACAATTAAAATCAACAACAGTATCAGCTAAGATCAAAAGTAGAATCATGAGGAGTATAGTATGCTCGGTTGAAAAGAAAGGTCTTCAAGCCGCTCTTAAAGTCAACCACAGACTGTGGGGCTTCAGTTTCTCTGAATCACCTGTAAGTGTCGCCAAAGGAACAAGAACCACAGAAACGTGCGTACGCCTGCTCGGGAGCTGGCGTGGAAATGTACTTGGATGCGCACATATTCACGTTCAGTTCAGTTTTGATACATACGGGGTTTTGCGTGGATAGTGACGCATGCAAGGTTTTTGTGCGCACGCACGGTTGATACATGAGGCCCCAGGTTTGTCAAAAAGGTGGTTGTACCTCATAAGCAACAGTTTTTCAAATCGCTTGTCAGTCAGTCTATTCCTTCTTGGACTAAGTACCAGACTGCCCAGGCTGAAAAGCCGCTCCACTGGTGCACTTGAGGGTGTTGCTGTGTTATATCTGACTGATAAAGACTTTATGTTAGGAAAGTTATTTAAGATTTCAATCTCTGAACCTGACTTTAGGTAATCAAATACTTCACTCTCACAGTCAGGAGGTGCTGCAGTTTCTTCCTCAAAGTTGAAAAAGTCAAGTTCACATTTTTTCAAGGAGGTAGAGGTCTGTGGCGCACAAAGGTCTTCTTCATCATGTGTTTGGCGACAACGCTGAGGTAATGACCGGCACTCACTGGTTAGCAGTGTCTTTAAGGCATCTCTCCGCTGCTCTTCTTTCAGCCACCTCACTTTGAACTTCGGGAGTGTGACTGCAGCGAGCAAAGCATTATGGCTCTCCAACACTGGACCGAATCTTGTTTTGATGGCCTGTAAATGCATATAAAAACATATAAGATACAGCATAAAAGAGTTAAACATGCTAAATGATTTTACACTTACCTGCACTATGACATTAGGCAGACTCGCTGTCATTCTTGAGAGACCTGTTTCGAGTGCTAGTACCTTGGACATCAACATTTCCAGTGTAGGCAAAAGGCTCCCATAATAACAGTTATCTTCACCTTGAAGTATGTCCAAAGCCACAGTGAGGGGTTTCATGACTGAACAGTACTCTTTAAGAAAAGTGTATTCACGTTCAGAGAGGCCTTTAATGTCTAGTAGTTGGGTACACAATGAGTTTAAGTCTGCGATGGGAATATTAGTTATGCAGGACAGGGCATCATAGAATGAGTTCCACCGTGTTGTTACTGGAACAATGAGTTTACGTTTGCATATCTTTTCAACCAGCTCAGAGGCTACAGTTGAACGGCTGCTCTTTGTCCAGAGGGCTGAACACTTAGCAGTGGCACTTCTGTACACGGACTTGGACTCAGGATTTGCAGACAGCCATTTGTCAACATCATTTGTAGAAATTAAGTTCAGTGTGTGTGATGCACATCTAATGTGAGGGGGCAGAGTATATTGTCCTTCTGAGGTGCCACTAGATAGGACTTCTTCAACATCAGTAAACACTGTCTCTTCATCCCCTTCATCTGAATCTGGTGCTGGTGCCTCATACATCTTAAAAGCTTTAACAAAGTTTGACCCGTTATCTGTAACAGTTGCTGTTACCTTATATGTTAGTCCAAATGCTGAATGAATTTGTTCAATTTCACTTGCCACAACGTCGTATGTGTGTCTTCCTCTTATCCGTTTGCAGGCAATAGCAGCCTTTTCTCTTTTAAAGTTGGCTGGGTTGATCCAATGTGCTGTCATGCCCAAAAAACTTTTGTTATGACAGGTCCAAATATCTGCAGTAGTTGACACATACTCAAAGCCCTCAAACGTTTTTTTCAGTTCATTTTCCATCTTCACATAACACTGGTCAAGGTACTTTGAAAACGTTTTTCTGTCTGACGATACCAGTTCACCTCCTGTTGTCTGTATTTTGCTCAGAATTCTTCGGAAATACGGGGACTCAACTGTTGAAATTGGCAACACTTCGTTCACTACGTACGCTGCTACAAGTTTGTTTACCTCAGCCTTTGTAGTGGATGCCTGGCGGTGAAATTCAAGCCGAGCCTGCTTACACGGTGGCGGCATCAAACTTGCTTCACCATCCCTCTGCGGCTCTTTAGCAACTAGCTTAGCATTAGCGTGTTGTCTTTGT
>JBBPBX010035130.1:0-32227 GCA_038048925.1 Garcialebias charrua
AAATACAAATGTCATGTTGTTGTTTACACATTTAAATACAGCGCGACAGTGTGCGCCGGGATAGTACTGTACGTGGGAGAGTACGTCATTATTCAAATAAGTTTGAAGCCGCGCAGCCCCGAGACCTTTCACAAGTCAACAGATGCGGGTTTAACACTACCTCTGCTCACGGATCAGGGGCGAATCATAGGCGAGTCAATTTAACTCGCCAAGGCGCGTTTGTATGTTTTCTGAATGCTCGTTGGAGGTCTGAACACGCATCAGAGATGGATTGATGCGTCTTATGAAAGGAGCTATTGTAATACTTGCCAACACATCCTAACATGTGCCAACACATCCTAACATGTGCCAACACATCCTAACATGCACAAACACATCCTAATGCGCCTCCTAACAAATGTTAATACATGTTAACATGGCCCAACACATTCCAACACATCTAACCATGTCCTAACAAGTGCCAAAATATCCTAATGTGAGCTAACACATTCTAGCATGAGCTAACACATCCTAACATGAGCTAACACATCCTAACATGTGCTAACTTATCGTAACATGAGCTAACGCATCCTAACATGTGCTAAAACATCATAACGTGCCTCCTAACAAATGCTAATACAACATGTCCTGTGCAGGGAAAAAAAATCGATTTTGTAAAGAATCTAGATTCTTAGTCCTGGCGATTCAGAATAGATTCTAAAAGCCCCAAAATCGATATATATACAGTATATATTTTTTTACATTAAAACCCAAAAGATAAAGAAAATAAACCCATATCTCATAGTATACGAAAGAATACATAAAATGAAAGGTGGCAGAAAGAAGAAGAAATCTGACCCGAACCAGTGACCTCCAGGACCCGATAAGGATAAAGCGGGTAAAGATGATGGATAGATGGCTTTTGTTGAAAAGATTTACCAAACAAATCTTTTAAACAAAATCCATCCATACACATTTGAAACATGGATGAATGCAATATGATTTTGAAGTCTATTTTATTTTGAGTTAAATGTTTATGCAATACAGTAGGCTGAAATCTTTGTTTACGTTTGTATTTTGAATTATTTGTGATGGACTGGAGACATGTCCAGGGTGTCCCCTGCCTCTCGCACAGTGACTGCTGGATATAGGCACCAGTGACCTCCGGGACCCGATTAAAGCTGCTGCATTCTATTCATATACCCATCTGCTGTATTTATACTGTATTATTTGACATTATTAATGTTTGCTACAAGCATACATTATTGTTTTAAATAAATGTTTTATTTGTTTACATTATTGTTTAATCTTTTCATGATTTCAATTGAAAATTGTTTCAGAATCGAAAATCATTTCAGAATCGAAAATTTATTCAGAATCGAAAATCGATCCTGGAATGAAAATTTTTGGATCGAAAATCGATTTTTAATCGAATCGCTGCATCAAAAATTGGAATCGAATTGATTCTCTAGACACAGAGAGATTCGCACCCCTATTCCAACACATCTAACCATGTCCTAACATGTGCCAAAACATCCTAGCATGAGCCAACACATTGTAACATGTGCTAACACATCCTAGCATGAGCCAACACATCCCAACATGAGCCAAAATAGCCTAGCATGAGCTAACATGACCTAATGCATTACATGTGCTAACCAAGCACAAAGACCAGAGGTGTCAGAACATCAACAAGCATCAATCAGAGAACTTTCCACACACGACTGAATGTTATTGGATCTTTTGAACCTGAACATCTCCACGCAGTGCGGCCTTTGGACTATTTTCAAAACAATTAATCATCATTTGTAGAGGAAATATTGAATCAGTGTAAAAAAAGTTTTTGTAGAGGAAATATTAAATCAATGCTATAAAAATAACTATTCTGTGATTTTAGTAAATGTTCCTGTTCTGTCTGAGAAATAATCAAATTAAATCTGATGCAACAATTTAATCTGATCACAACACGATTCATGAATCAGCTTCTAGAATCAGTTTATTTCTAATAATAACGTCTGGGACCCTGTGTACATAATTTCGTTTCATCACATGTACCACATGTGGTGCGAATGACAAAGATTCTCTGACTGACTCTATACCTTCAGTTCATGACCGTCTTTCTGAGAATTACATAACGGCTCTGGTTCATCAGCCGTCTGTGTTTGAGCAGCTGCACCAGGTTCCAGGCTGAGCTGAAGTCCTGCTGTCATACTGAACAGCAGCTTCGGCTGATTTCTTCATGAAGGGAGGAAGCTGAAGGTTGGGCAATAGAGGACACCTCTGCAGAGCGTGGCCACTAGAAATGTTGCAAAAGTAATTACAGTTGGCACAGGAGTTGGACCCGGCAGGGTGGGGTCCGAACCCAGAGAGGTAAAACTCTTCCACAGTCCCCTACAGTTCATCTCCAAAGTCCAAGGGCCCGAGGCCGTCTCGGGACAGACCCCGGGGCCGTCTCGGGACAGACCCCGGGGCCGTCTCGGGACAGACCCCGGGGCCGTCTCGGGACAGACCCCGAATCGTCTCGGGACAGGCCCCGAATCGTCTCGAGACAGACCCCGGATCGTCTCGAGACAGACCCCGGATAGTCTCGGGACAGACCCCGAATCGTCTCGGGACAGACCCCGAATCGTCTCGGGACAGACCCCGGATCGTCTCGAGACAGACCCCGGATCGTCTCGAGACAGACCCCGGATCGTCTCGAGACAGACCCCGGATCGTCTCGAGACAGACCCCGGATCGTCTCGAGACAGACCCCGGGGCCGTCTCGGGACAGATCCCGAATCGTCTCGGGACAGGCCCCAAATCGTCTCGGGACAGACCCCGGATCATCTCGGGACAGACCCCGGATCGTCTCGGGACAGACCCCGGATCATCTCGGGACAGACCCCGGATCGTCTCAAGACAGACCCCGGATCATCTCGGGACAGACCCCGGATCATCTCGGGACAGACCCCGGATCATCTCGGGACAGACCCCGGATAGTTTCGGGACAGACCCCGAATCGTCTCGGGACAGACCCCGAATCGTCTCGGGACAGACCCTGGATAGTCTCGGGACAGACCCCGAATCGTCTCGTGACAGACCCCGAATCGTCTCGTGACAGACCCCGAATCGTCTCGAGACAGACCCCGGATCATCTCGGAATAGACCCCGGATCGTCTCGGAATGGACTCCGGGGCAGTCTCGGGACAGACCCCAGATCGTCTCGGAATAGACCCCGGATCGTCTCGGAATAGACTCCGGGGCAGTCTCGGGACAGACCCCGAATCGTCTCGGGACAGACCCCGGATCGTCTCGGAATAGACCCCGGATCGTCTCGGAATAGACTCCGGGGCCGTCTTGGGACAGACCCCGGATCATCTCGGGACAGACCCTGAATGGTCTCGTGACAGATCCCGGATCTTCTCCGGACAGACCCTGAATCGTCTCGGAATAGACCCCAGATCGTCTCGTGACAGACCCCGGGGCCGTCTCGGGACAGACCCTGAATCGACTCAAGACAAACCCCGGGTCGTCTTGGGACAGACTCTGGACGTTTCGTCACCAGTGGAGGTTTAAGAGGAAATCCCCGTCCTCCTCCAGGGATGAGCAGAATCTGACTTTAACAGCTGCTGAATCAGAGACGATGTGGAAATAATCAAACCCTTCCTGGGACTCCCTGACAAACAGGAGCGGCTCCCCCCTCTCGACCCTCCGCGGGGCCTACCTCCGATGTTCTGAAGGATCAGGTTGCTCGGCTCCTTTTGTTGCTCTCCTAGCACAGTCCAGGCTTCCCACTTTCAGCAGACTTGTTTCTCTAAAGGCCCTGGAGCGGGGGATGGTAGGAAAAGTCTGCAGATAGAGGAGTGTCTGCCGGAGCCGCTGGTGTGTGTCCACGTCCTGTGTTGCTTCATCCAGCTGCTTGCAGAGGGTTTAACCAACAGATTTCCTGCTGCACGTTTGTGTTTGAGCCGGTGTTGCAGGTTTACTCTCTGCAGGAAGACGTGCACGCAGCATAAAAACATGACGGGTGTTAATCTAAAAACCTGTTCTCGAACTGAACAGACCAGCAGGTCGGCAAAACAAAATCTGATTTCTTAAAATTATGTTTCTGTTTCAGAGCTCAGAAGCTGCAGGGCTTGTTGAAACAGACTATAAAAAACTGGAGCAGCTACAAACACTGAACAACATGCAAAACAAATAAAATCATAAATCAAACTACGTACAGTAATAATCTAAAAATGTTTAAAGGTCCACTGACATCATCTTTCTACTTTGCATAAAATGTTACAATATATATCTTGTATCATTCAACTATGTTCGTTTTTGCAAACACAATGAGAAATTAACTTAATTTTAAAGTGATTTTAAACTTTGCGCCGTGTTTATTCACGGGAAATCCGACTACACACGAATGCAACATCTGTGACGTAGAAAGGAGAAGCCCAGTTCGCGGCTGCAATGACAACGCATATTAATTCTCTGCCAGATCTCCTTTTTTTTGTATAACTTGAAAAATGCCGTTACGTTGTTTTGCATTTGGGTGTTCTAATATAATCAGTGAACAAGTGAGCCGTTTCACTTTCCCAAAAGATGAAATACTTCGTCAAGTATGGAATAAACAAAGCTGCCCCCCTCCGAGCTCACTCGCTTCCTGAAAAGGTAAGACTCAAATAAATACGGTGCAGACCTAAATTAGAACCTGCTGTTTCTTGTTCATCTAACTTTCTGCTTCCCAAACTGAAGACAAATCGCTCAAATCTTCACTTAGATTGCTAAATTAGTCAGTTTATTTATTGTCCGCCATGAATATGTAAAAGGGGCGTTCTAAAGATGTTCTCCCTCCTACGTCACAGATGTTGCATTCGCGTGTAATCGGATTTCCCGTGAATAAACATGGTGCAAAGTTTAAAATCATTTTTAAATCAAAATTAAATTAATTTATCATTTTGTTTGCAAAAACGAACATAGTTGAATGATACAAGATCTATATCTTGTAACATTTTGTTCATCGACTTCTGCTGTTCATCGACTTCAGCTCAGCATTCAACACCATCATCCCCCAACAGCTCATCCATAAACTGGACAGTCTGGGGCTGAACACCTCAATGTGTAACTGGCTGCTAGACTTCCTGACCGGGAGACCACAGACAGTACGGATCGGGAGTAACACATCTAGCACCATCACATTGAACACAGGGGCCCCACAAGGATGTGTGCTGAGCCCCCTTCTATTCACCCTGCTAACACACGACTGCACACCATCGTACAGCTCCAACCACTTCATCAAGTTTGCGGACGACACAACAGTGGTAGGTCTCATCAGCAACAACGATGAGACGGACTACAGGAACGAGGTGAGCCGCTTGGCCTTGTGGTGCGGACACAACAATCTCACTCTCAACGTGGAGAAGACAAAGGAGATTGTCGTGGACTTCAGGAAGAGGGATGCACAACATGCCCCTCTGACCATCAACAGCACCGCAGTGGAGAGAGTGGACAGCACCAAGTTCCTGGGAGTGCACGTCTCAAGGACCTGTCCTGGAGCAGGAACACTGCAGCACTGGCCAAGAAGGCTCACCAGCGTCTCTACTTTCTCCGCAAGCTGAAAAGGGCTGGAGCTTCAACCCCCATCATGTGCACCTTCTACAGAGGTGCCATAGAAAGTGTCCTGACCAGCTGCATCACGGTGTGGTTTGGTGCATGTACTGCATCATGCCGCAAGAGCCTCCAGCGCATCGTGAGAGCAGCTGAGAAGATCGTCGGCACCTCCTTGCCCTCACTGCAGGACTTACACAGCAAACGCCTCACTCGGAAAGCCCTCTGCATGGCAGGTGATCCCACACACCCACTACACAGCTGCTTCAGACTGCTGCCATCAGGGAGGAGACTGAGGAGTCTCCAGGCTCGAACCAGCAGACTGAGAGACAGCTCTGTTCATCAGGCAGTCAGGATGCTAAACACTCTGCCTGCTCTGCCTCCCCTCCCATTTGAACTGCCTTAACACAAAAAACTTTCTCACACATTACCACTCAACACAAAGTTTTTAACACTGGACTCTGTGTCATCAAACGGGTTATTCACTAAACTCTCGGTCATGTGCTCATTCAGTTTGCACTACTTCTCATATTTGCACTAATGTTTGTATTACATTACTGCCTATAGTCATACTACTGTTTACATTCACTGTTTACATTTATTAATACGGTTTACATTTATTACTACTGCTTTACATTTATTACTACTGTTTACATTTACACTACTTTTATCTACACTACTGCAGATACATATACAGCATTCTCTGACTAGCCTTATCTAAGGATGCCAAATGTGCCTTATGTGCCTCACTGCATATGCCACTTTGCCTCTATACCAACATCAACTACCTCATACATATACTGTGTACATTAACTTATATGCTGCTGTGCCACTCTTTGCAAATGTCAATGCTAGAACCTTCAGTTTATTTTATAGATATACTTTTTATACTTTTTATACTACTATGCAAAAACTCAGGACAGTATTACACTTTTATTATTTCATTTTATGCTTATGTTCATTGGGTGTTTGGTGTTTTAGGGGTGTTTGGTGTTTCAGTGTTGGTGTAAATTTTCATACTTTTATACTATTATGAAAAAACTCAGGACAGTGTTACACTTTTACTATTTTATGCTTATGTTTATTAAATGTTTTAGTGTTTAGTGTTTAGATGGTTACTGTTGCACCGAGGGACTGAGAGAAACGCAATTTCGGTCCTGTGTATGTCCTGTACATATTGCAGTTCTGACAATAAAGTTGACTTTGACTTTGATTTTATGCAAAGTAGAAAGATGATGTCAGTGGACCTTTAACCCATGTGCTTTATAAATAAATATAAATGAAGCCAACATCCTGGAACCACAGGAACATTGTGCTGCTGGCTCCGCCCTCACGTCATAACTACCCACCAACTCAGCCCTGTGACTACCTCAGAATTAGTTAGAATTATCACTAGAAAGCATTACTATCATCCATCAAGTATATTATTTTATCAAATGAAATTGCTGAAGTTCTATGATTTGGTGGATTATAATATTTTGTCAGTTATGTACAGAGCTCAGAATAATACACTGCCTTCAAATATCCAAATGTATTTTGTTAAAATATTAAGTTGTTATAATCTTAAGGGGGCAGATTTGTTTTTGAAACCTCAGTTTAGAACTAGTTTAAAGGGAAGGTCTACCATAATTCAGGGAGTTGGGTTATGGAATAACTTGGAGACAGATGCTAAAGAAGCTAAATCAATGTTTGTATTTAAAATAATGGTTAAGGTTAAATTGTTAAAAACTATATCTGAATGGATTTTAATGAGTAATTGTATGAGATAAAAGAAGTTAAATGAGTTGTTCATTTTATTTTGGTATTTAAAGAAATTGGTTGTTTGAATTGTTTATTAGAGAATAAGGGGCAGATATAAGATTTTTTCTTCATCTGCTGCCTTTCTTTTTTTTCTTATTATATATGTAAATGGTTTTGTATTTTATTATAAAATGAATGAATAAATGAACTAAACTAAAAACTAAACTAAACCTCGACCCACCAACTCAGCCCTGTGACTACCTCCGTCTCAGAGGCAGAACAGCAGCAGCTTGACTCTGGTCTCCAAAAGAACCAGACAACAGTGTCAGGCCTGGTTTAATGGGTTTATTTTCAAGGACTGCCAACTGGAATTTAATCCATGCATCATTATCTTTACCCACTTCCTCCTTTTTGGGTGTGGGGGTCATTGGTGCCCATGTCCAGCCATCACTGTGCGAGAGGCGGGGGACACCCTGTGGTTTCCTGTGTAAATGGTGTAAACGCTTGTTGCTGAATTGTTTTTGCAGAAAGCTGCTGAAGAAGCTGAAACTAAGCTAAAAAGTTTCACCTCTGAACTTTTCAAGCGAGTAGAATTTGAGCAGCTGACATTTGCTACAAGCAGGAAAAAAAAAACAGAAACATGAATAAAAAGCTGGACAGAGCAGAAATGAGCAGAACAAAGCAGGCAGAGAGAGGCTGAGTAGATCCCAGCAGGTGAAGTGACATTTAAAGGCTGCAGGACCGTGGGCCCTTGAGGGCCAGGACTGATTTAAAGGGCTTCATGCTGCTCGGCTGAAGGAAACAAATGTTAACGATTCCAGAGCGAGACGCTCGTTTGTGCTGGACTCCACAGAGCATCACGAGGTCTGCACGCCTCCGACTCGCTCATCGATTGGCTGCAGCTTTTACTACAGAGAACCACGAGCCAAACCACGAAGAGAGAAGAACCAGAGGCAGGACTGAAGTGCTGCTGAACACAACGCCTCGCTGTCAGATCTCATGTCAACACACACACACCGACGGGCCGTGACAACCAACAGAGTGTGACCGCACCTCTGCTGGTTGCTGTTTTTAATTTGAGTCTGTGTGCTGGATTTGCTTCTGAAGCTCTGGGAGCAGAGACAGATGTGAGCAGCTGTGAAGCGTCCAGGAGGCGTCCTGATCAGATGAACCTCCTCAGCTGACTCCTTTTAATGCAGAGGAGCAGCAGCTCTACTCCGAGCTCCCCCCAGATGACGGAGCTCCTCACTCCCGAGCTTGAGCCTCCCCACCCTACAAACAAAGCTCAGAGGAGATGGATGCAGGTAAGAGTGGACATGAAGGTAGTTGGAGTGAAGACGAGTGAGATGGAGGAGGACGACGTGCTGTGGAGACCCTGAAGAGGGAACAACTGAAAGATGAAGTATCCAGGACCTGGATCTCTGAGTCCTGATCCAAACCTCATGACCACAGATGAGGGTTAAAACGTAGACAGACAAGTAAATCCAGAGCTTTGCCTTTCGACTCAACTCTTACTTCACCACGGCTGACTGGAGCAACGCCCTCATTAGTGACCACACAGCACCGCTTGGCTCAGGGAACATGATCCGTTCTCTGGATCCACAAAACTCATGAAGACCGGAGAATCAAACGGCCATGACCCCGTCAGCAGCACCTCAGAGGTGAAGACTTGGTCCTCGGTTCCACGACCAGGATGAACTCCTCCTCCTGAGTCAGAGCTTCAACCTTCAACCAACTTCAAAACGGTTCAGAATCATCACACTGTACAGTGATGCTGCTGATGTGCACGGCCAAGAATACAGGTCAGAGAGCACAGCTGGATTTCTCTTCATTCTGAGGGATTATTGTCCCAACCGGTCTCCAACGGTGTCAGCGCAGCGAGACAGGACCTTAAGACTGTCTGTCTCTCTGATCTCCACCATCAGTGTTTCAACTGCAACACCAAGAACGATGGATTTTACAGAGTCCTTTGATTTTGCGACTGTGATTTCCACAGAGTTGTAATCCCGGAGATAATCTCAGGAATTAGCTGCTGCCTGATAAAATAACACCAGGCTTTAGTGTCGTATTAGACGGCCTTTCATGTAAATAAACACGGCTCTCCGTTTCAGGGGGGCTCATGTAAGAGTCAGATACAAGATCAGTCATCTGCTACGAGTCCTCCTCCTGCAGCTTTGGGGCAAAGCGGCGACGGCGCCGACCCACAACTGGCTGCTGGGTCAGTCATACTAACCCGACAGAGCGAGAACCTGTGGTACGTTTCTATAAAACAAATTATTAAACAGTAAAATCTGGAGACGCATCATTTACTGTGATCTGAACAGCTCAAAATGTATTTAACCTTATAGTTGTTATTACATCAATCCCAACTATATTCCAGAGAATAAACTCTGACGATGGTTCAAACGCTTCTGCAGGTCCAAATCTTTTTTGCCAACTCGAACAAGAACCGCTCCGAGCAGATCAACACGTCTGAACAAAACGTTCAGTTCCATGCTCCTCCTTTCACACTGAGCCAACTAGAATATGTTCAAGAGTTTTACTTCCAGCGTTAAACAGTTGTGAGAGTTGACCAGATGTGGGCAACACATGACCAGTGGGCCAAACGTGGCCCTCGGACAGTCTCTTTCAGGCCCCCATTATCCTGAACTGAAAATAAAACTTTTAAATAAGTTAATGAAAACCTGTATTTTATCAATGATAACTGCTCGGGCATCTGGTTAGGATGCCTCCTGGACGCCTCCCTGGTGAGGTGTTCCGGGCATGTCCCACCGGGAGGAGACCCAGAGGAAGACCCAGGACGCGCTGGAGGGACTATGTTTCTCGGCTGGCCTGGGAACGCCTTGGGATTCCCCCAGAGGAGCTGCTCCAAGTGGCTGGGGAGAGGGAAGTCTGGGCCTCCCTACTTAGGCTGCTACCCCCGCGACCCGACCCCGGATAAGCGGAAGAAGATGGATGGATGGATGGATGGATGGATGGATAAAAATGTTGTCCACTCCTGACTTGGACACTAAAAGATACAGAGTCCATTCAGTGTGGATTTTTGGCCGATATCAGAGATGTTAAAACTTATTTGGCTGATGATCAATACCGATATTTTATATACAGTATGTTCCTTTGTCAGAACATAGCCTCTTATTTAGGCTCATTTGCTACAAGAATTGTGCAACAGCTTTAAGAGCTGGTGACATATATTCAGTAACAGCCATATGATATGCATAGCACTTTAACTTATTTTAAATTAAAAGCGTTAAATGTTATTTATTAGCATTATTCACCTGCAATGCTGTCTCACCTGTGGAGGCTTGTTCCAGGTTCCTAGCTGCAGTGTGGGATTCTCTGCACTCCTGTGCATGAAGGACAGACTTTTTAAGTTCAAAGTTTTTGTCTATCCATTGTGCTGTAAGACTAATCATGCTAACACGGCTAACACGACGTCCAAATGTCAGTGGTACAACTCGCCCAACAAGTCGTGCTATCAGCTATTAGTTTCTCAATGACATTGGAAATGACTGGCTACGTCGGAAAAATATCTCCGGCTGGGGACAATGTAGTGAGGCTCAACATAGTCCATAAAGCTTTGGAGTCGATATCCTTAACGAAATAAAAACTTCCACACCGCCGACATTTTGACTTCTTCCTCTCCGCCATGATCGGATCAGGTAGGCGCATGTGACGTCATCACGTTGTGCTGGCGCTGCAGGCATCCTTGACTGGGTTGTCATACAAAAAAAGCGTCTTTTATATCTGTGAGTTATTTTGATGGAATGGCCGATGTCCGATATTTAACTGCATCGCTAATATCGGCCGATAGATACCCTGTCGATAATATCGTGCATCCCCATTGCCTTTTATCATCGGACCTGTGCGCTTCAACAAAAATCATTTGTGATAAAACGGAGCGCAGCAGGGAACGGACTTTCAGAACCACAGTGTTTTATAACACTGTCAAACTGTGGAAATTAAAAAGTCCACTTCTTCAGAGCCGCTTCAGCAGATTCACAAAGTTCTTTTAGATCGTAAATAAATAATTGACAGGACCTAGTTACACAACAATACAGAGCTGGAAGAATTTGGGTCGAGCTTCTTTGTGTCCACGTGTCATAATTAAAACAACAAGAAGTCCCGGTCTTTGTTTTCGTGTCGTGCGTCTTTAAAAGTGCACGGTCTCATTAAAAAAATACGGTCTCTTTAACGACAGCGCCGCTCCTCTGCTTAATTAAATTGTCTTTGGCTCAGGGGGGCTGAAGGAAGTCCCTGAGAGAGTTTTCTGTGAAGCTCCGAGGCCTTTGGGTGTTTGTCAAAGGAAGCAACGCGCCGACCGAGCCGATAAAAACCAGAACTGAAACCACAGACTGCTGACGAACCGTTATTTGATTTAAAACATTAAGAATGCTGAGCTCCATCAACAGACGAGATAATGGACCAGAACGGACTTTCATATAATGACACAAAAGCATTTCAGTCTGAGCTGAGTGATGGATGAAGAAGCCGAAACTGAGTTCATACAAGGCGAAATAAACTGACCCGAAGCCTAACAGCTAAAATCAACTGCAGCAGAAACTAAACATCAACTAAACTGTAGATAAAAGTGAAGCGTGAGTGCTGACTCAGCAGTCACGCTTCACACGTCAGCATGACCGCACATGAGGTCCTGTGAGGTGGGGTTTCTACGAGGTTCTGTAAGGCTGTATGGAGTTCTGTAAGGTTCTGTGAGGTGCTAGAAGGTTCCTGTAAAGTTATGTAGGGATTTGTGAGGTTCTGTAAGGCTGTACAAGCGCCGTGAAGTTCTGTGAGGTGCTATAAGGAGGCTCTGAAGGGTGCTGTGAGGTGCTAGAGAGTTCCCATGAGGTTCTGTAAGGGTCCTGTAATGTTATACTGTATAGGGATCTGTGAGGTTTCTACGAGGTTCTGTAAGGCTGTATGGGGTTCTGTAAGGTTCTTTGAGGTGCTAGAAGGTTCCTATGATGTTGTGTAATGTTATATAGGAATCTGTGAGATTCTGTGAGGTTCTGCAATGCTTTATGAGATTTTTGTAGGGTTTCTACAAGGTTCAGTAAGGCTGTATGGAGTTCTGTAAGGATCTGTGAGGTGCTAGAAGGTTCCCATGAGGTTCTGTAAGGGTCCTGTAATGTTATACTGTATAGGGATCTGTGAGGTTTCTATGAGGCTCCTGTGATGTTATGTAGGGATCTGTGAGGTTCTGTAGGGATCTGTGAGGTTCTGTAGGGACCTCTGAGGTTCTGTAAGGCTGTATGGGGTTCTGTGAGGTGCTAGAAGGTTCCCATGAGGTTCTGTGAGGCTCATGTAAAGTTATGTAGGGATCTGTGAGGTTCTGTAGGGACCTCTGAGGTTCTGAGGGTCACGTGTGGCTCAGTGTGACCCACCCTCTGTTTTTATCAGCAGCTTGGAGTGCAGCGTGTGGGAGGCCGGCGTGGAGTACTCCCGGCCCACTCAGCGGTTCTGTGGCCACGAGCTGCACCGGCAGAAAACCGTTATGCAACCATGGTGCCTTTGTGTACGGTGGAGGGGTTTCCATGGCAACAGGACTGTGTTGATCAACTTTTATGGGTTTTATCTGAACCTCTTTACATTATTATGAATGTCAGGTTCCTCTTTAAACACCAGAGCTGGAGGAAATACATAAAAATAACCAATTTCTTCCTAAGTAAAGCTCTTTACAGGTAGTCCCCGACTTACGAGCGATTTCCGTTCCTCCGAGGCGCTCGTAAAGCGAAAATTCGTAACTTGGAACGGCCGCCACGTGTCTCGTAAGTCCGGAATTTCGCTCGTAAGTTGGAACGGTTTTGCTAGCGCGACTACAAACACTCGTTTTTCATCGAAAAACTGCTTACGAGTGCATAAAAATGATCGGAAACGTGTGTCCACATGTTTAGCTAACGAACTGTGGTGAAAAAACACAGAAAAACTCGGTATTTTTTGCGTTTTTTCCAAAAATTCGCCAGCTCGTAAGTCCGGAACCTCGTAGGTCAGAGCGCTCGTAAGTCGGGGACTACCTGTATATCAGTATTGATCCAGATTTTACTGTTAATGAGCCTGAAGTTGTTCTAGTTTATGGTGCCTAATGCCTATGCCAGCTGGTCTACCTGAAACAAGCACCGGGTTTAAAACTACAGTACTGGCTCAGTCAGGACTTTCCATGTGATCATCATGAGAACAAATGAGATCAACCTGAAATAAATCCGATTAAAAAAACATGGAAACCTCTGCCTGCTGTTCACAGTCATTAACTACAAATGTTTTCAAAGAAGTCAAAGTTTATAATAATAATAATAATAAACTTTATTTGTATAGCACCTTCCTACAATGCCTTGCATTGACCAAGGTGCTTAACAGGATAAAAATATGAATAAACTGGAACAATAAATCAATGAAAATAGAATAAGAAACAACAGCAATAAAAGAAGGCAATGGAAATAAAAAATGCTACATACTAAAATAACACAAGTAATAAGGCTCATTAAGTTAAAATGGACTAATTCAACCGTCACGACTGTCGGATATTGTATTTTACACCAGGGTTGGGGTTGGGGCATTTCCCAACTGTGTCTTGGGTTCTTTTTAAAATACAACACAAAACCCCTAATCTCACCCCAAAAAAGGTCAAGAGCACCGCGTATGGCACATTATACTCCAGTCCAGTCATAGACCAATACAGCAATGGCCCGGACAAGCAAAGACCTTGAATAATATTTGACCTTGATCTTGAAGCTGGGGTGATGGAAAAAGTTATGCAACATGCCATGTAGTGGTGGTATCCCCCGTCCAAACTGATCCATTGGGCTAACAGGATTAGCAGCAGCACATGTCTATGTACCTGAAGCCTTTGAGTCACTTGAGGGTTTTCAGCTGCAGGACTCTGTGAGTAAACAGGTCCCAACCGAGTGGACACGGCCAATAAAAAATATTATAATAATGATGAAACAATCAATGGTCCTAAATCCTAAAGCCGCAGCATGTGGAGAAACTTGTTTTGTCAATCAGCCCCGAAGGAGGAAAGAACAAAATAAATATGAGCTGTGACAAACACGAAGCTGGACGGATGTTTGGAGCTGCGGCTGGTAGGTGGATGGGAAAGGGACCGGACAGGTCTGTTGGAGTAGGACAGAGGGAACTGGACAGGTCTGTTGGAGAAGGACCGAGGGAACTGGACATGTTACATTTACTCGGATTTAACTTTTGATCTGTCATCTTTGTTCTATTACAAATAAAATATTGACATTTGCCATCTCCACATCATTGCATTCAGTTTTTATTCACAATTTGTTTACTGTCCCAACTTTTTTGGAATCTGGTCGTTGTTGTACTGTACATATATATACGTCTTGTTTGATTGGATTAAATAACTTATGCTAATGGTGTGATAATGTTTTATTTAGAGATAAAACAGAAAATCTGACAGTCTGATCAGTTGAACCAGTCACAGTGGTGAAGCTGCAACTGTTATAATCATCATCATCATCATCATCATCATCATCATCAGCAAAGGTGGGCACAGACCGCTAGAGGGCGCTAAAGCGCTAATCCGCTTACAGCGGACCTAAATTATTTGTCAGCGTTTTTGTGGTTTGACTAACTTTTATAATTCATAAGCGGATTTGTGCTATTTTTATTTAAAATGCAGTACCGCTAATAACTAATTATCTATCAGTAAAAACGAAAAAAACTTATTTACAGGCTCTCGCTGGCTCTCGTAGCTGCTTTTTCCCCCATTGGTGCAAGTACACCGGGAGCAGAGAGGAGGGAGGGGGAGCAGCAGAGGGGAGAACAGACGCGGATCTACCATGTAGGCAAATGATGCCGTTGCCTGGGGCTCCCAATCAGCAGGGGCCCCGGTCCCGCCGCGCCCCGGCCAGTCACCTACATCACTAACATTGCTCATGCTTGTTAATGTACATTTAACATAAAAATAATTATAGTTACGATGAAAACGATCATTAAAAACGCAATACAAAAACCGGTCGATTTCTGTATCCCCCTACTAAAAATGGACTATTCCATCTTGACATCTTCCGGGTCAGAGGTGAACTCGGGGGCTAATTCTGTGGCTAGCTGGTTGCGCTCGGTGTGTTCATAAATCATGGGAGAACCCCGCTGTATCAAGCTAAATTAACGCGGCCGGAGGATTGTATTCTGTGTTTTGTGTCGACCACTCGACGGTGAGTCGTTCGTTTTATGTATTTGGGTTCCTTTTATGAAATAGAAATGCGGTGGCGAGTCTGGCGACACGCCCATGTATTTGAGATTTAAAAGTGGTCTTAGGGATTAAAAGATCATTCTCATTTTGTTAATTTCGTGGCCGAATAGAATATATATACGTAAAGTATTAAATAAATCCTTTGATTTTTGTAATTTCATCCTTTTAGGATCATTTTAGTTACTTTTCATTAAATCTGTTGACTGCCTATAGAAATTTTGATAACAGTTTAGTCCTGTGTATAAAGTAATGCTAATTTTTGTTTTGTTTATGACCTTGTTTAGGTCAGGGTTTTTTTCACCTCCTGTTCCCACCCAGGATGATGGCAAGCTACCGGACCCCCGCAGCTGTGCGGTAGGACTTAAATTGCACCAAACTATTTGTTTTTTTCTGGACATATTACCCTGGATCATGAACTACAAACTACCAGATTATTGATTGATGGACCTTTAATCATCCGGGATTCAAGAACTGATTTAAAATAGAAAAAAAAGAACTCTTGGGTGTAATCAGGGTCTGTTTTGTTGTGTGTATTTTGTCTATTGGTTATACTCAAAGAAAATGATTATTATTACAAACAATATTATTATAAATACCTTCCTAAGTCTATACAATACAAACAACTTAAAACTTGCTTCTTGTCTGATGGTGTTTTTTATTTTAGAATTAGCGGTTTAGAATTTAGATTCCCCTAATTTTCACAAGACAGTGCTTTTGAAATTGCGGACCTAAATAAATTAATTAGTGCTTTAGAAATAGCGGAACAAATTTTTGGATTAGCGCTGCCCAGCCCTGATCATCATCATCATCATGATCATCATCATCGCTGTACAGAACTATGGTTTCCCTTGTTGCTGTTTTTAAGTGCTTTATAAATTAAGTAGTATTGTATCCTCAGACAGATGTGCATCTGATTCCAGAGGTTATGAAAGAATCAGAGGTGGAACATTTGTCTGGAAAACTGGAAAATCTTTTTATTTGTGTGAAGGTTTTACTTTTCACGCATGGACAGTTTCAGCTCTGTGAATACCTCACATGGTGGCTCAGAGGAGAAACAGCAGCCGGTTGACATTAACGTAACGTTGCCATGCTGCCTCACTGCTTTCATAAATCACACCGAGGCAAGAAGACGGTGTCTCAGACCCAACAGGAGAGGTTTCGTGGTCAGTTCTTAATTGAGCCCACCTTCATAAATCACTACCGTCAGTTCATTGAGGGAAACAGGTGAGTTTAAAACAATGAGGGTAACCGTCCTGTCACAGAAGAAGAGTGAGAGAAAAGTGTTTAACACTAGAGTTTCTCTGTTTCACTACAATCCTTTGTGGTCCAGTATCTCGCCAACCACAAAGAATCTCAAATAACACAACACACACACACGCACACACACACACACCCACACACACACACACACACATACACAAACACACACACAAATCCCTGTGTTGATCTGCCAACACAGTTGGCAAAAATCCAATTCTCCTCGACTGATTGCTGAGTGATTGCAAGAAACGTTACATTCCTCAAGGACCAGCTGTGTCCTGGAATCTGACCAGAGTCTGGAGCATTTCAGTGGAACCTCAGAAAGCTGCGTGGTCCCGTTAACACTGCGTGGTCCCGTGAACGCAGCGTGGTCCAGATAAACTTTGATAACAGTTTATCTGTTTTAACTGGGCCCTATAAATAAAGATGACATGACTTGACTTGTGAACGCTGCGCGGTCCTGTGAACGTTGCGTGGTCCTGTGAACATTGCGTGGTCCTGTGAACATTGCGTGGTCCTGTGAACATTGCGTGGTCCTGTGAACATTGCGTCGTCCTGTGAACATTGCGTCGTCCTGCGTCATTCTGGTCCCGTGAAAGCTGCGCGGTCCTGTGAAAGCTGCGCGGTCCTGTGAACGTTGTGTGATCCTGTGAACGCCCTGTGGTTCTGTGAATGCAGCTCAGTCCCACAGAATGCGGTGTGATCCTGTGAACACCGCATGGTCCTGTGAATGCTGCATGTTCCCACAGAACGTCATGTAGTCCTGTGAACGCTGCGTGGTTCTGTGAATGTTGCACGGTCCTGTGAACGTTGTGAGGTCCTGTGAACATTGCGTGGTCCTGTGAACATTGTGTGGTCCTGTGAACATTGTGTGGTCCTGTGAACATTGTGCGGTCCTGTGAACATTGTGTGGTCCTGTGAACGCTGTGCGGCTCTGAGAACGCTACGCGGCCCCGAGAACGCTGCGCGGCCCTGCTAACATTGCACGGTTCTGTAAATGCTGCACGGTCCTGTAATGCCGCACGGTCCCACAGAATGTGGTGTGATTCTGTGAAAACTGCATGGTCCTGTGAATGTTGCACGTTCCCACAGAACGTCATATGGTCCTGTGAACGCTGTGCGGTCCTGTGAACGTTGTGTGGTCCTGTTAACATTGTGTGGTCCTGTTAACATTGTGTGGTCCTGTTAACATTGTGTGGTCCTGTTAACATTGTGTGGTCCTGTTAACATTGTGTGGTCCTGTTAACATTGTGTGGTCCTGTTAACATTGTGTGGTCCTGTTAACATCGTCTGGTCCTGTGAACGCTGCGTGGTCCAGATAAACTTTGATAACAGTTTATCTGTTTTAACTGTGCTCTATAACTAAAGATGACTTGACTAGACTTGACTTGTTAACGTTGCGCGGTCCTGTGAACATTGTATGGTCATTGGTCGTGTGAACGTTGTATGGTCCTGTGAACATTGTGTGGTCCTGTGAACGCTGCACGGTCCTGTGAACGCTAAACGGTCCTGTGAACGCTAAACGGTCCTGTGAACGCTACGCGGTCCTGTGAACGCTGTGCGGTCCTGTGAAAGCTGCACGGTCCTGTGAAAGCTGCACGGTCCTGTGAAAGCTGCACGGTCCTGTGAAAGCTGCGCAGTCCCACAGAATGCGGTGTGATCCTGTTAACACCGCATGGTCCTGTGAATGCCGCACGTTCCCACAGAACGTCATGTGGTCCTGTGAACGCTGCGCAGTCCTGTGAAAGCTGTGCGGTCCTGTGACAGCTGTGTGGTCCTGTGAACGCCACGTGGTTCTGTGAATGCAGCGCAGTCCCACAGAATGCAGTGTAATCCTGTTAACACCGCATGGTCCTGTGAATGCAGCACGTTCCCACAGAACGTCATGTGGTCCGGTGAACGCTATGCGGTCCTGTGAACGTTGTGATGTCCTGTGAGCGTTGCGCATGCGGTCCTGTGAACGTTGCGCAGTCCTGTGAATGCTGTGATGTCCTGTGAACGCCACGTGGTTCTGTGAATGCAGCGCAGTCCCACAGAATGCAGTGTAATCCTGTTAACGCCGCATGGTCCTGTGAATGCAGCACGTTCCCACAGAACGTCATGTGGTCCGGTGAACGCTATGCGGTCCTGTGAACGTTGTGATGTCCTGTGAACGTTGCGCGGTCCTGTGAACGCTGTGCGGTCGTGTGAAAGCCACGTGGTTCTGTGAATGCCGCGCGGTCCCACAGAACGTCATGTGGTCCTGTGAACATTGTGTGGTCCTGTGAACGCTGCGTGGTCCTGTGAAAGCTGCGCGGTCCTGTGAAAGCTGCGCAGTCCTGTGAAAGCTGCACAGTCCTGTGAACGTTGTGTGGTCCTGTGAAAGCTGTGTGGTCCTGTGAACGTTGTGTGGTCCTGTGAACGCCGTGTGCTCCTGTGAACGCCGTGTGCTCCTGTGAATGCCATGTGGTCCTGTGAATGCAGCGCGGTCCTGTGAACATTGTATGGTCATGTGAACGTTGTATGGTCCTGTGAACATTGTGTGGTCCTGTGAACGCTGCACGGTCCTGTGAACGCTGCGCGGTCCTGTGAACGCTGTGCGGTCCTGTGAAAGCTGCACGGTCCTGTGAAAGCTGCGCAGTCCCACAGAATGTGGTGTGATCCTGTTAACACCGCATGGTCCTGTGAATGCCGCACGTTCCCACCGAACGTCATGTGGTCCTGTGAAAGCTGTGCAGTCCTGTGAAAGCTGTGCGGTCCTGTGAAAGCTGTGCGGTCCTGTGAAAGCTGTGCAGTCCTGTGAAAGCTGTGCGGTCCTGTGAAAGCTGCACGGTCCTGTGAAAGCTGCGCAGTCCCACAGAATGCGGTGTGATCCTGTTAACACCGCATGGTCCTGTGAATGCCGCACGTTCCCACTGAACGTCATGTGGTCCTGTGAACGCTGCGCAGTCCTGTGAAAGCTGTGCGGTCCTGTGAAAGCTGTGCGGTCCTGTGAAAGCTGTGCAGTCCTGTGAATGTTGTGTGGTCCTGTGAACGCCACGTGGTTCTGTGAATGCAGTGCAGTCCCACAGAATGCAGTGTAATCCTGTTAACACTGCATGGTCCTGTGAATACAGCACGTTCCCACCGAACGTCATGTGGTCCTGTGAACGCTGCGCAGTCCTGTGAAAGCTGTGCGGTCCTGTGAAAGCTGTGCGGTCCTGTGAAAGCTGTGCGGTCCTGTGAAAGCTGTGCAGTCCTGTGAATGTTGTGATGTCCTGTGAACGCCACGTGGTTCTGTGAATGCAGTGCAGTCCCACAGAATGCAGTGTAATCCTGTTAACACTGCATGGTCCTGTGAATACAGCACGTTCCCACATAACGTCATGTGGTCCGGTGAACGCTATGCGGTCCTGTGAACGCTGTGATGTCCTGTGAACGCCACGTGGTTCTGTGAATGCAGCACAGTCCCACAGAATGCAGTGTAATCCTGTTAACACCGCATGGTCCTGTGAATGCAGCACGTTCCCACAGAACGTCATGTGGTCCGGTGAACGCTATGCGGTCCTGTGAACGTTGTGATGTCCTGTGAACGTTGTGATGTCCTGTGAACGTTGCGCGGTCCTGTGAACGCTGCGCGGTCCTGTAAAAGCCACGTGGTTCTGTGAATGCCGCGCGGTCCCACAGAACGTCATGTGGTCCTGTGAACATTGTGTGGTCCTGTGAAAGCTGCGCGGTCCTGTGAAAGCTGCGCGGTCCTGTGAAAGCTGCGCGGTCCTGTGAAAGCTGCGCGGTCCTGTGAAAGCTGCGCGGTCCTGTGAACGTTGTGCAGTCCTGTGAACGTTGTGTAGTCCTGTGAACGTTGTGTGGTCCTGTGAACGCCGTGTGCTCCTGTGAACGCCGTGTGCTCCTGTGAACGCCGTGTGCTCCTGTGAATGCCATGTGGTCCTGTGAACGTTGTGTAGTCCTGTGAACGCCATGTGGTCCTGTGAACGCCGTGTGCTCCTGTGAACGCCGTGTGCTCCTGTGAATGCCATGTGGTCCTGTGAATGCAGCGCGGTCCTGTGAACGCCGTGTGCTCCTGTGAACGCCGTGTGCTCCTGTGAACGCCGTGTGCTCCTGTGAACGCCATGTGGTCCTGTGAATGCCATGTGGTCCTGTGAATGCAGCGCGGTCCTGTGAACGCCATGTGGTCCTGTGAATGCCATGTGGTCCTGTGAATGCCATGTGGTCCTGTGAATGCCGTGTGCTCCTGTGAACGCCATGTGGTCCTGTGAATGCAGCACGGTCCTGTGAACGCCGTGTGCTCCTGTGAACGCCATGTGGTCCTGTGAATGCAGCACGGTCCTGTGAACGCCGCACATTCCCAGAGAATGCTGCGTGGTCCCACAGAACACAAAGCGATCAATCAGTTTTGAGTAGAACATGTTTAACTCTGGCCTAGACAAATGTTTCTTCTGTCCTCACAGGAGAAATTGCTTCTCAAACAAAAACACTGCAGCTGTGCAGCTGTGCATAATATATATAACAACGTTGGAACAACGACGAAGATGGAAACATTCAGGAAGGTGTTGATCAAACAACACATCTGGTACAGACATCTCATCAACACCTTTTATGAAAACAGTGTTAATTTGAACTCTTAATCTGAGTAATAAAAATGTTTGTAAGTGATGATCAATAAGAGAAACTGTCGTCTGAGATCATCTGTCCAGATGTGGTTCAGTCTTTATTCATCAAACAAACAAAGAGGTTTGATGTTCTCGTCTCACTGGATTTTCTGTTTGCATCATTGCAAACATGTAAAGGCTGCTGTTCTGCAGAGATGCACCTAATAAACACTTTAAACACTTCAATATTTACTGTTATTCTAACATCTGTTGCTCTGAGCCAAAGGAGTCGGTAACAACAACAACACACAACAAAACTTGAGATCAGCTGCTGTCAGCGACATTTGCATCTGGTGATCAGCAGCAGGTGTACAGACTCGTTTAGGTTGGTTGGAGCATGGAGATACGGGGGGTTCGAAATTACCTCTCAGAAAGAACAGTGTTTTACAGATGGATTAGTATGGAGCCAGTATTTAAACATTTTAAACGGAGCACCCCAAGGCTCAGTCTTAAGCTCCATTTGATTTTACCGTTGTACAGGTAGTCCTCGACTTACGACGGTTTCGAGTTACGACGTTTCGTGGTTACAACGCATCTCCCATAAAAAATAATAATAATTAAAAATAATAATAATAATATTTCGAAATTTTATTTTGAGAAGTCGAGTTACACAGTTTCCGGTTTTACGTTGTAAACGTAGCGGCGGAGAAATACTGCCCTGTACTCTCTAAAAAAGCTAAGTCTGGTCCTCTGGACATTCAAAAAACAAAACTAGCTGGACCGGCAGAAACAGGCAGCAGCTGTGGAAAAGTAGCTGTTTTATGGACGGCGGTTTAACGACGTAAACGCAATAGAGAATACGGAGGATGGACGGAGGAAAACTGCTTTGCCATGCAGCATCCCAGTAGGAAATTAACTATTTTTTCCCTTCATTATGGCTCCAAATGTATGTGTTTTTCGATAATTATGTAGGGTACTGTGTTAGGATAGGCTAAGTGCTTGGGAATACAGTACTGTACAGTACGTATATGGTGCAGTATGTACATATGTTCCGACTTACGTCAAAATTCGGTTTACAATACTTCGTAGGAACGGATATCTGTCGTAAGTCGAGGACTACCTGTATTAACATTAGGATGGTTCGGTCTGCAGCAAAAGTGTTCCTATACGCAGAGAACTCCAATTTACTTTGAGCTGAGCTGATAAAAAGCTTCAAGCTGCCTTATTAGGGATGGGGCAGATCCGATCCAGTATCGGTATTGGTATCCGATACCAGCCTTGTTTACATATCGGATTTTCAGAGCAGAGACTGCCATCTTTCCGATCCATGATACACTGCAGTTGTCTTCAAACTATGGAATGGATTTCCTGAACGGAGGCGTGTTTTATGAGCCCAGAGTAGTAAGACCCGCCTCACATTCAGGAAATCCATTTCCTAGTTTGCCCCTTGCAGCCAGGTAAAACGTGAGTAAACACAGAGAGGACTGGAGGACTGTGGCTAACGGCTAACCAACTTTTCATCTTGGCATCAGAGTCGGTCAGAGTTTATTGATTTTTGCATAACCGCGAACATGTCTGCTGTGTGGATGTGTTTTACTCTTGAAGCACCGCAAAGCAAGACAGCAGAGCCGCGTGCGTGTCTGCAGAGCCGCTGTACAGAGAGGAGGAAGCTCCGTCGCGTCATATAATACCACAAACGTGATGAAACATTTGAAAAAGACCACAGTAAAGAGCATGACGATTGTTTAGCCCGGCGGGAGAAAGACAAACGGAGCCGACAGAAATCACTTCTGGACTCGTTTCAACAGCAAGGTCCCAGCGTCACCATTTTAAACAGCTGCTCGCTGATAACAGTGTGGACAGTGGCATCAAAACTTTGAGAAGCAGCCTCCTCCAAGCTGTCAGCAGGTGATTCCATGACATCCAAAGTGAACCCCTGTATGCTGTTGGACAGGTGAGGCATATTTTTGAATGTCTTGTAAATGTCTCCAAAGCTCTGTGGGATTATGAAAAACAAAAGGCTGAGCTGTGGCAGCCATCTTAAACTGGATGTACTTTAAAAGTCAACCAGTCGTAGAGAGCCCTTCAGTGATTATCTCTTGAAAGTTTAATCAAAATCTGTCCAGCGGGTCATGAGATATTTTGCTAACAGACGGCACCATTGATTCCAAATAAATAACGTTGTAATTTTAAAGAAAGATCTTATGCATTCTACTAATCCCTTGAATATGCTTTGGGAATGAGTCTCAGCTACTACCACACAAATTTTATCTAATTTTTTTTGTCAAATTGACTGAGTTGTAGTCAATTTTGTGTTGTATAAGTTCAGTTAGCTGTGGCAGCCATCTTCAATTGGATGTACTTTAAAAGTCAACCAGTCGTAGAGAGCCCTTCAGTGATTATTTCTTGAAAGTTTAAACAAAATCTGTTCAGTTGTTCATAAGATATTTTGCTAACAGACAGATGCAGAATACAAACATATTTGTTGACTTTTGGAAGCATGTGATGAAAAAGAGACTGGGTGAAAGTAACTACAGTACTTAAAAGTACCGGTAGTTAGTTACACGTTTTGTGTTAGCAGAATTTGCACAGCCAAGAGAAGATTAATCTTCTCTCTAAGTACAGTGTATACAAATACTGTATATTTATGCATGCCCAAAAAGGCAACTTGAGGTAAGTTTTATTAATGTTGGATACGTTTCTTAGTTACAATTAAATCCTGCTAACACAAAACGTGTTTTTTTATTCCTTGCTTTAAAGTGGATATTAGTGGCTGAGGCTGTAATAATTTATTACAGCCTCATAAGGCACCTGAATGGTATCGGATCGGAAAAGTATCGGTATCGATCGATACCCAGTTTTAAAGTATTGGTATCGGATCGGAAGTGAAAAATGTGGATCGGTGCATCCCTACTTTCAATAATGTGAGGCTCAAAATTGGCGCTTTACGTAAATAAAACTAAATTTGTCGTTTTGCTCAACTTTGATATTATTGTCAAATGTTCCTCAAGTGGAAGACCTTATCAAATTGCTTGCTACAAATATTTGGGTACTAAGCTGGATGATGGCATTTCTTTTAAAGAGCGTATTGAGCGCCGAGTAAAAAAAACAACGTGGAGTTTTATTTAAATGGAGTCTGAGGGAAAAAAAAACTTGACATGACCACATTCTTAAATATTTTTGACTCTTGTGACATTTTTACACGCTGCTTCTTTATGGTTTAAATTCTGTGCATCACTAATTCATTATATCACATCTGTATAGTACAAATAAATGCATACTGTACACATCAGTAAAGTACACAAAAATGCATACTGTACACATCAGTATACAGTAGTACACATGAGTACTTCATAATGTGAAAGACTCTGTAAACTGTGGTTCTTCAGCTGGACCTTGGACTGGTTTTAGACTGGTTCTTATGAATTGTTTTGATGAATTGTTTATGTATTTTGATGATCATTTTAATTAAATTTGTCATGTGGTGTCATCTCCAGCAGGTCTCCTGGTTTAGCTGTTGAGCAGAAGGGAATTCTTGAACAAATAAATAAAATATGAAACCGTCTCCTCCTTTCAGCTGTTCCCTCTTCAGGGCGAGTCGCCCTCCTTCTATCACGTGTTGTATTAAACATGTATGTTTGTGATGTAAAACACTAAAAATCAGTCTGATGAGTTAATCCCACAAAAGAAGACATCCTTTTACTCAGAGCTGTTTATATAAGAGGTGCAGCTTCATGTAAGCAGAGGTGGAGGGGGGGGGGGGTGTACAGTATTTGTGTGTGTGTGTTTTGCAAGACGACCACATCAGGGCCAGTCCTGCCCTCAGACAACCCCCAACCCCATCATGGAACCAGGGGAGGGGGTGAATGTAGGTCAGCTGCCAGGGCAGCGTCTGAGCTCAGCACCACCACAGGGCTGTGGATGGAGACACACACACGCACGCGCACACATGCACGCGCACACGAGCATGCAAGCACCTATTTTATATTAACATAAATTCATGTTTGAGGTATTTTAGTAGAGCAGAAACAAACAGTCGTAGATTCATAATTCTGTTTGTTCACATCCTGAATTAATACAAAAATAAACAAATAAATCTTAAAAGTAATTGTCTTGGGCCTATTTTCATCTAATTGTTACATATTATAAATACAGTCTTTATATTTATACATTTATAAATACTGTAGTTTTAATGTAAAGTACAACTGTCACATTGTTGTGTTGTTTATTTGTCGTATGCTGCTTAACACTGGGTCAATGATGCAATGAAATGTTCAGGGATGAGAAGAACCCAGGTCACACGCAGGTGGACCGGCACCGACCCAATGGCTCCCTGTCAGACGTGGATTATCAGAGACGCATCCTGAAAGAATTAATCTGAAATAATCACACTGTTCTCACCTCAACTTTAAATCTTTTTATTTTAAATAAAATGTTCTTTGGCCTCAAACCCCCTCAGGTTCTGACCAGTCTCTAACTGGACCCCTCAGGTTCTGACCAGTCTCTAACTGGACGGTCTCCGACCCTCAGAGCAGGCTGTGAAGACGACTCTCCTCTACTACCACTCTTCCTGGTTGGACACAGTTTACTGCTGATTAGCTGCGATGGCCATCTTGAATCAGGCCCTGCCCCTTTCTGAAGGCTTCATTAAATTCATCCAGTCGTTAGTGAGATATTTTGCTAACAGACAGACAGCTGAGGAATAAATGCACATCTGCCATCAAAGCCGCAAAACGTAACTACTTCTTATCTCAGACCTCCAAAAATCTAAATGATCCTAAAAGATTCTGGAAAACCATTAAATCTCTCTCAGGCACCCCCCAATCATCTGACCTCCCATCACAACTTCTTGTTGACTCTGTTCCTGTGTCAAATAAGCACGAGATCCTGAACTGTTTCAATAAACATTTTGTTGCTTCTAGTTCATTATTTGACACAGTTACAAATGGAAAATCAGCCACTTTATCTAATAATCAAACTTCTACAAATCAAATCCCTCCTACAAGTCAACCATCTGTTAATCACACCTTCTCTTTTTCTCCGTTCTCAGTCAGTGAGGTAAATAAACTGTTAAATGATCTTGATCCTAAAAAATCTGCAGGTCCAGATGAACTTCCACCTTATTTCTTAAGGCTGGCTGCTCATATCATCACAGTCCCTGTGACCCACATCTTTAATCTGTCCATAAGCCAAAACACCATTCCGGATGCTTGGAAAACAGCCTTTGTTCTTCCTTTGCTGAAGGGAGGTGACCCCACCTCATTGAACAATTATCGACCGATCTCTAAACTCTGCATTTTAGCCAAGGTTCTAGAAAAACTGATAAACTCTCAGATCAAAAACTATCTGGACTCATTTAACATCTTACCTCTCCATCAATCTGGATTCAGGAAAAAACACAGCACAACAACTGCTTCTCTGAAGGTTCTCACGCCAAAATTACACTACATGCGTTCCGGCTCCGCCCCGCTCCGGTCCGACCTCCGCAGCAAATACGCACCCATTATAATCAATGACAGAATTTACACTGGCTCCACACGGCGGCGGCGAGCAGCGGAGAGCGGACGGCAGTCCGTCAAAATTAGAAATTTTTCTATTTCTGCCGGACGCCGGAGCTGTGCCGGAGTCAACTTTTGAAGATTACGTCGCACCAACAGGAAAAGGAACGAGCACAACATCCGTATTTACAAAATAAAATCACCACGGGCGGACTAATCCTAGCTCTATACGGATTTATTTGTACAAAAATGCTGTCAAACTATCATTTATGACTACGCCTACAAACGCAATACAAGAAATAAATAAATAAATAAAGTATTTTATTCTGAAATGTAATACATCACTTCCTGTCGCTCATTTACGAGAGAAGATCAAGGCAGCAGTATCTACAGTTGTTCTCCTTCTTCCACCGAATGAATTGTTTTGTTCTGACTTACTTATTTATCACTTGATTTATCGCGCGATCTCGCAAATCCCGCGCATGCGTCTCAGAGCGGCGCATCCATGCGGACCTGAGCTGAGCGGAGGAAGTGGAAATTGGACTCGCACAGCTGCGACCTGCGGAGCGGAGCGGGGCCGCTTGTAGTGTATTTTTGGCATCAATGATGTTGTTGAAGCATTGGATGCGAAGGATTACTGTGCTGCACTTTTCTTAGACCTGTCTAAAACTTTTGACACAGTGGATCATAACATCCTGTGTCATAAGCTCTCAGAAATCGGTTTCTCTGATCACACCATCGGTTGGTTTTCTAATTATCTTTCAGATCGGAGGCAATGTGTTCAACATAACGGTACTTCTTCCAGTTATTTAACAGTCAACAATGGTGTACCACAAGGCTCAGTCTTAGGACCAACCCTCTTTACAATCTACATAGGTAATGTAGGTCAGAGCATCCCTGATGCATCCTTACATTTCTATGCTGATGATACAGTTGTTTATTGCCGAGCTAAAACAGTAGCTAAGGCTTTCCAGTTACTGCAATCCGCTTTTGACATCATCCAGTCAGATTTGTTCCGTCTCAAACTTGTCCTAAATGCTGATAAAACAAAAGGGATGTTTTTTTCAAGTAGGAAGTCGGTCCCAGCAGATCTTCCTCTGATTTTATCCTCAAATGGTGTCCCTATTGAGTTTGTTGATTCCTATAAATATTTGGGTATCCTGGTCGATTCACATCTCTCTTTTAAACTCCACGTGGAAAACCTAGTGAAGAAACTGAAAGTTAAACTGGGTTTCTTTTTCAGAAATAAATCATGTCTAACACTGAATGTTAGGAAACGCCTTGTATCTGTGACTTTCCTTCCCTCCATTGATTACGGTGACATTCTCTACATGAATGCTCCTACAAGCACCCTGCGGATGTTGGATGTTGTCTATCATGGTGCACTAAGATTCATAACTGGCTGTGATTATCGTACCCACCACTGCACCCTGTATTCACTGGTTAACTGGACATCATTAACCTCACGCAGACTCTTCCACTGGTACATTTTCATCTTTAAATCACTTCTTGGTCTGCTGCCCTCATACATCTCCTCCTACATGTCTTTGCGTGAGTGCAGCTACAGCGTGCGCTCTCAGGACATGATTACCTGCAGTGTTCCGTCAGTGAGGACTGAACTTGGAAAAAGGGCCTTCTCCTACTCTGCTCTAGCCTGGCCCTCGCCTTCCTGCACAGCTCCGCTCAATTCTCATTTCCCTTCACTGCTCAGTCTGGGACTTCTCCCATAGACAACGATTTCTCCGGCTGATTTTTGACCGGACCAATCAGAGAACAGAAGGGGCAGAGTTTTTGGCCCCTAACCCACGCCCCCACCTGTCCCAGCGCGCAGCCAGCGAGCAGCCGCATGTTCTCATTCAAAGCGATGCAAAGCGATGCAGGACTGTTTTATATGTGACACAAATGTATTAAATTCCCCTTCTTAATCCCTTATCTGGAGTTTTCTTTTGTTTTTTTGCCAAAAGTCAAGTGATCGCTCCCTCCTCCCTCCTCCCTCTCTCTCCGCTGAGTGCAAAGAATAAGGAAATGACTGAGGTTGTCACGAGAGAATTAAACTAGGGTTTTACGTTGCTGCCCGAGTCCCTGCATATTTTCTGGTCTTCTGGTGTGCTGGACCAGCGCTACATGGTTTTATTTTATTTTATTAGAACGTTTTATTAACATATAAACACAGAATATGCAGCGGCAGCGAGAGACTGCAGCAGGAGGCGGAGCTGAAGTCAAGTTCGGCAGAGCACAGAGGGGGAGGGAGCAGAATGCTTTCCCTGTTCAAAATTTTTCTAAGATCCAATGGTTTTGTTCCTCAGGCAGAGGCCACGCCTCCAGCAAGAATCGGTTCTCTATGGAGAAAGTCCAGACCCTAGTACGAAGCGAAGTGAAGGACAAGGGTCTGGTTTTAACCAGGCTAACTCCGCTCCTGCTTCATGGAATATCTTACAAAAAGATCTGAAGCTCTCGACCTTGACTTCTCTAAATGGTTTTCAGAATCTGTTGGAATCCTGGCAAAAACCAATGACATGTTCCTGTCTTTGATTTTATACATCTACCTTATAATGTTTTGCTACTTTGATATCTTTGGATATTTCAATCCTGTGTATGTCCTGTACATATTGCAGTTCTGACAATAAAGTTGACTTTGACTTTTGTTTTATTTTTTATTTTATTTTATCTGTACTGTATTTCTCTCTTATGTTTGTCTATTGTTGATTGTTCAAGAAATTTCTACTGTTACTGTTGTCATCATTCTTTAGTTTGTAGCCAGGTCTCTCTTGTAAATGAGTCCTCGAGGCTCAATGAGATTAACCTGACTAAATAAAGGTTGAATGAATGGACCTGGGCAGAGGGTGGTGTGGTCCTGAATGTTGTGATGGAGACTCCATGACAGACAGCAGAGTATTATGGGCTGTCAGAACCTCACAATCTGCTGTTTTATTTATAAAAACACACCTGCGCGTGCACACAGGTGTGAAAGAAGTTTCAGCCACGATGGTACAGAACAGGAAGTTCGTCCAGAACCGGTTCCGACTCACCTGCCCAGGTCGTCTCCGATCTCGTAGAAGTCCTCCACGTTGTCCGGGCTGAAGCCCGTCATGTCGCCGAACCTCCCGGTCCAGTCGCTTCTCTTTGATCCGAACCGCCGGGCTCCTCACACCGGAACCATCCCTACCAGCAGCCTCCGGTCCCGGCTGGGCCGCCGGGCCGCCTCGTGCCTGCCGAACCCTGCGGGGACAGAGGAGATGAATGTTGGTGAGAATGTAGGGGTGCAGGGAAATTTTGATTAAAAAAAAATCTAGATTCTTAGTCCTGGCGATTCAGAATCGATTCTAAAAGCCCCAAAATCAAATTTTTTTTTTTTTACTAAATATGAATCGATATGTAAAAAAAATAAATAAATAAATTTATTTATTTATTTATTTATTTATTTTGAATTATTTGTCTATGATGGACTGGAGACATGTCCAGGTGCCCCCCGCCTCTCGCACAGTGATAGCTGGACATGGACACATTGACCCCCGTGACTCTTAAAGGAAGAAGTGGGTAAAGATGATGGATGAATTATTTGTTCCTAGATTTTTCTTTTTCTTTTATTGTTTTAGAGAAGTCCAGGCGCTAATCGAATACTGGTAATTTAAATTACAGAATTTAATGCATTCCTGTATAATTTGTTCCTATTTTTGGTATAAATATCAAATTATGCAAAAAATTTGATACAGTACAGAACCTAAAATTATTGTTTTAAATAAATGTTCTATTTGTTTACATTGTTGTTTATTCTTTTCAGCTTGTCAGTTACAAAACTGAAACTAAATTTATGACCATTTTAATAGAAAAACCGTTTCTGAATCAATAATAGTTTCTGAATCGAATCGTGACACCAAAAATCGGAATCGAATCGATCCAGACACTGAGAGATTCGCACCCCTATGAGAACGGTCCGGTTCGTGACCCGGTTCCGCCACGACAGGAGCCAGCAGGTGAGCCTGACGTGACGTCACGACTCGTGGAGCTGCGCGGCTCTCCTGCTTTAATTATAATTATCCACCTGAGACCCAAACGAACACCTGAGCTTTAAATGTGTCAACGAGGGGAGCGGGACTCGGAACCAGCGGCTGGGTCGGAACCAGCCCACAAAGCTTGGTGTAGCCATGGGAAACCCGCCGAGCCCCACACCCCCTCCTCCGAACCCAGCAGCAAAACGACTACTGGGTTCGAGACAGAACCGAGACCTGGACAGGTGTCTAACCCCGGTACCGGACCGAACCCGGTCCAAACCCTTCAAAGAAAACCTCCCTCCTGTTCCCATTGATTGAACGCAGTCTGAAAAATGAATATTCACGTTAGCTAGTCTGTGTTTTTAGCGCCTCTAACCCAGAGTTGACGTGAAAACACCGGGAAGTATCTTACGGTGTGCCGGTGGGTGTCCCGCTGCCGAACCGAGCCGAGATTTCATACGTTTTTCTCCAGGTTCGGTTGACGGAAGACGAACGCTGCTTCTCAACAACGGCAGAAATAACAAATGAGGCAGTCTGGTCACCGCGGTGCGTTCATATACGTGGGAAATCCGAGACACACGACCTGGAGAGCGATTTTAAGGTGAGGAGCGGACACGTCAGGGAACGTATTTTACTAAACAAAACACACACAAGGCAATTATTGATAATATGAAATAATAAAATGTGCTAATTAGAGCAAATTCACTGATATTTGCCGTTCTAAATGTATAGAAAACTGATAAACTTTAAGATTTCCGTCTTTTTATCGTGACATAAAGGCAACATTAGTAAACAGACGTGGCCGCTAGAGGGCAGTAGAGATTTCACTTTCAATTTTATCACAATTAAAAATCAGGCAGAAAATAATCACATTAAAGGTACAGTATGCAGTTTCTGTAGAACTGCAGAACTTAGAAATATTTTCAACAGGCAAAGCATTCTGATCCCGCTCTGCCCCCTTGTGGTCTGTTAAATTTCAAATTCAAGCTCTGTTTTTATTGGCTGATTCAAATTCAAGCTCTGTTTTTATTGGCTGGTTACAAACTCTGTTTTTATTGGCTGGAAAATGGTGGGTCACCTTTTCTTTTTAGAAATGCTTATTTACCACCTGGAGAAGCAAGGGGACAATATATATATATATTTTTTTTCAGAGATTACCTGGCTAACATCAGTCTGTCAGGAGGTAGTGACAGAGTGAAGAAATATGTTCATAAAAAAAGCTACATACTGCAGCTTTAAATGTACAAGAATTCATTGTTGGATTTTAAGCACAGCATTATACTTTCTTAAAAATACATGACGAAATTTAGCATAAAACTGACATTTGGGCTCGTTTTTATTGATTTTACAATCTAAATATTATTATTATTATTATTATTATTATTTATTTTTATT
>JBBPBX010035131.1:0-10538 GCA_038048925.1 Garcialebias charrua
ATTTTTTTATTTATTATTATTATATATATATATATTTTTTTTTTTTTTAAGAGAGAAAGAAAGAAAAGAGAAAGTAATTTCGTTTTTTTCTAATGTGATGTGATTCAGGTCACTTACGCTTCGGCCACTTCCGGTTTAGCTTAATGTAATTTGTTTTTTTCTAATGTGATTCCGGCCACTTTGGCTTAAAGCTGCTATATGTAACTTTTCTAACAATATATTTTGAACATATTTCTTCACTCTGTCACTAGATTGATGTTAGAGAGGTAATCTCTGAAAAAAACTAAAAAAAAATATTGTCCCCTTGCTTCTCCAGGTGGTAAATAAGCATTTCTAAAAAGAAAAAGTGACCCACCATTTTCCAGCCAATAAAAACAAAGTTTGTAACCAGCCAATAAAAACCGAGCTTGAATTTGAATCAGCCAATAAAAACAGAGCTTGAATTTGAATTTCAACAGACCACAAGGGGGCAGAGCCATATATGGCTCTGAGGGGGAGGGATCAGAATGCTTTGCTTGTTGAAATTTTTTCTAAGTGCTGATGTTCTACAGAAACTGCAGACTTCACCTTTAATGTAATTCCGTTTTTTCAAATGTAATTTCGTTTTTTCAAATGTTGTGTTTTTGTTGTTTTTGTTGCGTTTTTCCAAATGTAATTCAGTTATTTTTAATGTTGTTCATTTCACACCTTGGGGCCTTCAAAAGGACCCACAGGAACTCCAAACTTTGCAGACCCGGTCCATCGTTAGGCTTTTACAGAAAACATTTTTTTATTGACTTTCTCTGCGCCCCCCGCTCACCATGTAGCGCCTCCTGTGACTCAGGCTGTCGTTGAGCGTCCTCAGTGGGGGGCACATGCTGGCTGAGGGGGAGGCCGTCAGAACAGGAGCCATCACCAACAGGCCTGCAAACAAAACCAAAATCAGAGGTTTAATGAGCAGAACCGCTCGGTCGGGACCGTCTGGCTCATCACATCTGACAGTTTGATGGATAGGAGCGTGCACGTGCAGCCTGCATGTCTCTGAGCACATCATGTTGTCTGTAGAGCTCCAGCAGTTCAACTTTTTTTAATTATTCATTTTACATTAAAACCAAAAGATAAAGAAAAAAAACATATAGATTTGTGAAAGAATATATAAAATGAAAGGTGGCAGAAAGAAGAAGAAATCTTATTTTGTCTGCCCCTTTTTTCAAAAATAAAACAAGCTCAAACAATCAATTCAAACAATAATCTTCCATAAATAACAGAGCAAAAGAGTAACTTTTCACAATCAGCAAATAATTAGTAAATTAAACACTTAACTAAAAGCTTTAGTATTTTGTTAACAGTTTAGTTTTCATAATTCTTTTGAAATTAATCATACAGTTAACATCATTTCCCAAAACATTCCACAATTCCACTCCCTGTATTGAAATAAACCATCCCTTCAAAATAGTCCTATACCTTGGCTTTGCAAAAATTTCAGTTCCCTTTACACTGTAGCAGCTTTCTCTCTTAGCGAAACACATTTGAACATTTGAGGGTAGCATATTCTTATTATGAGCCCTATACATAACTAAAAATATTATAGTCCACCAAATCATAAAACTTCAGTACTTTCAGTTGTTTAAATAATATATTAGATGGGATGACAATAAGGCTTTCTAGTAATAATTCTCACTGCTCTTTTCTGTAAAATAAAAATAGAGTGTTGTAGTTTTGCACGGTTTTTCCCAAACCTCTAGAAAATAAATTAAATGTGGAACAAAGATTGTATTATACAACAAATAAAGAGCTTTATCATTCAACAAGTCCTTTAGTTTATACAGTACAGTACTGCAATAGATTTAGATAACTTAATTTTAACAGAATTTATATGCTGTTTCCACGACATTTTGTCATCAACAATTACACCCAAGAACATAACCTCATCACTCTACTTAGCTCGACGCCATCAATTGATATAGAAAAATCATCCGTTTTTATTGCTAAATAACATATAATTAGTTTTATCTAAGTTTAATGATAACTTGTTTAACCTAAACCAAGTTTGTAATTTTACAATCTCCTTTTTTAGCAACTCTTCAATAACAAAAACTTCAATCCAGCACCTTCACGAATGCAAACAAACTTTTCTGTTCGCAGCAGAACGACACTTTTAAACATTTTACCTCTGTTTAATCTACAAATCTGTCATCCAGACGCTGAGCCACCGTGCTACAATAATCTGAGTGAGGGTTACCGAGACGAGACAAATCAAAAGCGCTTTGGATCGTCGTGATTGAGGTTCTACATCAGAACCAGAACGCTGGAGGAAAAGAAAATGTAGAAAATTCCTCATCCTTGTGGTTTTTTTGAAAAACGTCCTTATTTCCACAAAACTTTCGTTAAACACAGTTTATACAATTATTTCTAAAATCAATTGCTAAGATGAGTTATTTTGGAAAAATCTGACTTTTAGTCATCAAAGTCTGAACAACAGAACCTTGTTAAACATTTTTTTTAAATGAAGCTAAAAAATGGCCGTCTTGTCACTCCTGTGGTGCAGATTTATTGTTTATTGTGATTTATTGTTGTTTTTGATGCTCACCGTCCTGCAGGGAGAACAAAAACTGAACCAGGATCAGTTTCTACCATCGAGTCTCAACACGTCCAATTGAATATTGAGGGATAAAACCCCGGAGTGAACCGGCCCAAACGTTCAGAATCCAGAACCTGTGGCTGCTTTCAAACATTTATCTCCAGGCTGGACTTCAGCAGCCTGAAGGAAACCACAATCCCACCAGAGCAGAAAGGTTCTGAGCTGCAACACCGGGCCAGGAACCCCCGGTCTTTAACAACGCCAGGAAATTCTGCAGTAGCCAACAGCAGGGAAGCTGAAAGCAGACCCAAACAGTTTCGAGCTCCGAACAACTAAAGACAGAGCTGGTCTGCAGGCGGTCCGACCCGGTCCAGTTCATGCTCTGTGTGAGACGATGTTGGAGCAGAGAGAGTTCTGACAGTGAGTGTAAAAAAAAAAAAAGAAAAAGATTACATTTCCTTCCAGCTGTCAGGACGAGCTGAGCAGAAACCAAATAACCCGTTTTACACTCTTCAGGGATCTAACAATCTGATGATTTAATGATCTAACGAGCTGATTTAATGATCTAATGATCTAACGAGCTGATGACCTAACGAGCTGATGACCTAACAATCTGATGATCTGATAAAATGACAAACGATCTGATGATCTAACGATCTGATGATCAGAGACTAGCCTGTATAAATTTTCATTCCTTCATTCAATGAAAAATTAGCTACTAATCTAACAATCTGATGATCTAATGATTTGATGATGTAATGATCTGATGAGCTGATGATGTAATGATCTGCCGATGTGATGATCTAACAGTCTGATTATCTACGGTAACAATCTGATGATTTAACGATGTGAAGATCTAAGAAACGGACGACCCAATGGTCAGATTGTTGATGATCTAACATTCTGATGATCTAATAATCTGATAATCAAACAATCTGTTGATCTGTCAATCTAACGATCACATGATCTAACAATCTGACAATCTAACGATCTGATGATCAGAGACTAGCCTGTATAAATTTTCATTCGTTCATTCAATGAAAAATGATCTAATTATCTAACAATCTGATGAGCTGATGATGTAATGATCTGCCGATGTGATGATCTAACAGTCTGATTATCTAACAATCTGATGATTTAACGATGTGAAAATCTAAGAAACGGACGACCCAATGGTCTAACAATTTGATGATCTAATGAGCTGATGATCTAATGATATGACGACCCAATGATCAAATGATGTGATTATCTAATGAGCTGATGATCTAATGATATGACGATCTAAGAAACTGACAATCTAAGGATCTAACGATTTGATGATTTAACGATCTGATGATCTGATATCTAACGAACTGATGATCTAATGATATGACGACCTAAGGATCTAATGATTTGATGATCTAACGATCTGATGATCTGATATCTAACGAACTGATGATCTAATGATATGACGACCTAAGGATCTAATGATTTGATGATCTAACGATCTGATGATCTAAGGCAGACAGGAAGCAGTCAAAGGAGCCGAAGCAGATGGTTTCCAGATGGTCAGTTGTGTTTTTCGGCTGATATTTGTGTTGATCTCTGGGAAACTGTCACTCAGCTCAAACCTCCGGGGTCGTATCCGTTCACAGCTCCTGACGTGGACCCAGCTGGAAAAGTCCCAGCATGCTCCGGGTCATTTCGATAAACCAAACTAAGCACAACATATCAGATGTTTATTGGTTGTTTTTGTCTAATAAATCATGCGTTATTGAACTCTTCAAACATCTCACAGTGGTAATGAAAAGCTAAATCTGATCATTTATCAACACAAAACTACTGAAGAAACGTTTGAGGTTCAGATTCTGATTACAGTTTCACTTAAGACGATTTAAAAAATTAAGTAGTTTCCAACTTTGGCAACTTTATTATTATTATTATTTTTTATAAAATTTGTTCATAAAAAAATGCAATGCAAAACAAAACAATACTTTGTTTGCTTTCCACAGAGAAAGTCTCCAGGTGGTTTGGTTTTAACCGTCCTTCTGTGCAGCTACTCAAGTGCTTTTCTGTGGAATGAAGGGTGTTTAAAGTTTTCCTGGTTTGTCACGAATCTGAGTCCTCTGCAGCTGCCACAAAAACCCAAACCCTGACCCCGACCCAAACCCCTGACAGACAGAATAAACACAGAGATCAAATTCCTCTGTAAATAAAAATTATTTTTTAAATTATGTTTTCATTTAATATTTTTACACACTCCCACCTGTCAGATCCAGCAGCGGGCGTCGAGGCCCTGGGTTCAGTCAAGCCAGACGTGGATCGACTGTTTTGTACCAAATGTTTATCTTGCAAAACCCAAGTGTGTCTTTTTGCTCTTTAGATCCAAACTCAAACACTTCTGTCTCAATGAGAGACTGGGCTCGAAGACACCTGCAGCCACAAGGAGAAGCCTTTTTCACCCAGACTTAACCAAGTCTGTGCAAAGTCTGTGCCAAGTCTGTACTAAGTATGAATGAAGTCTGTATGAAGCCTGTATGAAGTCTGCGCGAAGTCTGCGCGAAATCTGCACGAAGTCTGTACGAAGTATGTACGAAGTCTGCGCGAAATCTGCACGAAGTCTGCACGAAGTCTGTACGAAGTCTGCGCAAACTCTGCGCAAACTCTGCGCAAACTCTGCGCAAACTCTGCGCAAACTCTGCGCAAACTCTGCGCAAACTCTGCGCAAACTCTGCGCAAACTCTGCGCAAACTCTGCGCCAAGTCTGTACGACACATGCATGAAGTCTGTGCGAAGTCTGTGCGAAGTCTGTGCGAAGTCTGTGCGAAGTCTGTACGAAGTCTGTACGAAGTCTGTACGAAGTCTGTACGAAGTCTACGCAAACTCTGTGCAATGTCTGTACGAAGTCTGTACGACACATGCATGAAGTCTGTGCAAAGTCTGTACGACATCATGCATGAAGTCTGTGCGAAGTCTGTATGAAACCTTTGAGAAACCTGTGTGAAGTCTGCATGAAGTCTGTACAAAACCTGCTTGAAGTCTGCGTGAAGTCTGTACAAAACCTACTTGAAGTCTGCGTGAAGTCTGCACGAACTCTGTACGAAACCTGCGTGAAGTCTGCATGAAGTCTGTGCAAAGTCTGTACGAAGCCTTCACGACACCTGCATGAAGTCTGCGCGAAGTCTGGACAAAACCTGCGCGAAGTCTGGACAAAACCTGTGAGAAACCTGCGTGAAGTCTGTGTAAAGTCTGTGCAAAGTCTGTACGAAACCTGAATGAAGTCTGTGTGAAGTCTGTATGAAGCCTGCACGACACCTGCATGAAGTCTGCGTGAAGTCTGTACAAAACCTGTGAGAAACCTGCGTCAAGTCTGAACGAAGTCTGTACGAAACATGCGTGAAGTCTGTGTGAAGTCTGCGTGAAGTCTGCGCAAAGTCTGTGTGAAGTCTGCGCAGTCTGTGTGAAGTCTGTGCAAAGTCTGTACAAAACCTGAGTGAAGTCTGAATGAAGTCTGTACAAAACTTGCGTGAAGTCTGCATGAACTCTGTGCAAAGTCTGTACGAAGCCTGAATGAAGTCTGTGCAAAATTTGTACGAAACCTGCGTGAAATCTGTATGAAGTCCATACTAAACCTGTGTGGTCTGTACAAAGCCTGCATGGTCTGTACGAAGTCTGTACAAAGCCAGCATGAAGTCTGTACAAAGTCTGTATGAAGTCTGTTTGAAGCCTGCATGGTCTGTACCAAGTCTGTATGAAGTCTCTTTGAAGTCTGTTTGAAGCCTGTGTGAAGTCTGTATGAAGCCTAAATGAAGTCTGCGTGAAGTCTGCAGCCTTTACGAAGTCTACATGAAGTCTACGTGACTTCCGTACGAAGCCTGCGTGATGTCTACATGAAGTCTACGTGAAGTCTACTTGAAGTCTGTACAAAATCTGCTCAAAGTCTGTGCCAAGTCTGCACAAAGTCTGTGTGAAGTCTTCATGATGTCATGATCAGTGGCCCCCGCTGGCCCCCCATCTGCTCACGTCTCTGCCCCTTCATGACAAGTCAAGTTTTCTGTTTCTCGTGCCATAGTTCCTGCCTTCATGTTTTGTTTACCTCTCAGCACCCGTCATTGTTCCTGTCTGCTCCAGTCACCCCCCACCACAGCCACTCTGCCTCGTCACCGTAATCAACCTGCATGCCACTCACTTGTTTTAGCCCTAAACTCATTCATCCATCCATCCATCCATCCATCCATCTTCTTCCGCTTATCCGGGGTCGGGTCGCGGGGGTAGCAGCCTAAGTAGGGAGGCCCAGACTTCCCTCTCCCCAGCCACTTGGAGCAGCTCCTCTGGGGGAATCCCAAGGCGTTCCCAGGCCAGCCGAGAAACATAGTCCCTCCAGCGTGTCCTGGGTCTTCCTCTGGGTCTCCTCCCGGTGGGACATGCCCGGAACACCTCACCAGGGAGGCGTCCAGGAGGCATCCTAACCAGATGCCCGAGCCACCTCAACTGGCTCCTCTCGATGTGGAGAAGCAGCGGCTCTACTCCGAGTCCCTCCCGGATGACTGAGCTTCTCACCCTATCTCTAAGGGAGAGTCCAGCCACCCTGCGGAGAAAACTCATTTCAGCCGCTTGTATCCGAGATCTTGTTCTTTCGGTCATAACCCAAAGCTCATGACCATAGATGAGGGTGGGAACGTAGATCGATCGGTAAATTGAGAGCTTTGCCTTTTGACTCAGCTCTCTCTTCACCACGACAGACCGGTACAGCGCCCGCTTCACTGCGGACGCTGCACCTATCCGCCTATCGATCTCACGCTCCAGTTTTCCCTCATTCGTGAACAAGATCCCGAGATACTTAAACTCCTCCACTTGGGGCAGGACCTCCTCCCCGACCCGGAGAGGGCATGCTACCCTTTTCCGTCTCAAGACCATGGCCTCGGATTTGGAGGAACTGATCCTCATTCAGTGCCGAATTATTAAACCTTCCATGGTCCCTGATATTCATGCCATCTTGTTCTTGTTCATGCCTCGTCATTTATTTTCCCACATTCATTCAACCTTTATTTATACAGGTTAATCCCATTGAGCCTCGGGGACTCATTTACAAGAGAGACCTGGTTTCTTAACAAAGTATGATGACAACAGTGGACAACAAAGACAACAATAGACAAATAAAGGATGCATATAAATTGAGAATAACAAGTGAAAGTAAAATGGAAACAAACAGCTCAGACGCAACGATTAAAGAAATTAAAAGGCAGCTTCACGAACACAAAAACAGACATGGAATTATGGTCCTTTGAAGGGAGCCGGACCTTCAAGTTCGGTTCAATTCAAAGAGACATTTAAGTTTGAACCGTACAGACGTCACCAAGTGCACGACCCAAGAGCTGTACCACGAGACCTGCCTCACACCTGTTCCCCATACACAACCAGAGCACTCCTCTCCTCACCTGTGTGTTTCTTTTTTTTAATTTTTTTTTAATGAGTTTTAGAATTAGGAATCGTTTAACTGTTGTTAACACACACAGACATGTGCGCGCGCACACACACACACACACACAAACAGTTGTCCGTCGTATGCGACTCGGTTCCGTCATTCGTCTTTTTTTTCCCCAACCTTCATCTATACAGGTTAGTCTCATTGAGCCTCGAGGACTCATTTACAAGAGAGACCTGATTTTAACAAAGAGTGATGACAACACTGAATAACAGTCACAACAGAAAACTTATAAATTGAAAAAAAATTAATGGAAGAAAATTATACTTTAAAAAACGAAACAAAAACGGCTACACTATAAAACGATGTAAAATACTAAAAACAGGAACATGTCTGCACTGGTTTGTGCCATGAACTTAGCAGATGATTGAATATCGAGATATATATCGTATCGCGATTTATCTTTAAAAAATACAGTATAGAGATATTGATTTTGGTCCATAAACTTCCTCTGGATGGCATTAATTTAGCTTCCAGTTCTAAAGTTAAAAAGTTAAGACAGGCCGGTTCAGACCGTTTATTTATTTATTGTCGTTTGATTCCTAGACCTGGAGTTGGCCTCAGGTGGTTTCTGTCAGGAGTCAAACTAGAGCTGCAGGACTCTGCAGACGGGTCAGGGACGCCTGCAACTGATCTAAAAAAAATTGTTTCCCAAATGTTTTAAATATGTTCATAGTTCACGCAACAGGACTGCAAGCATCTGTGGCTACAAGAAGAAACTGAGAACCGTGTTTCTGCTACAATTATACAAACAGGGTGCCCCGCCCTTTCAACAGAACTGAACGCCCTGCCTACTGGACCCCCCTCCCCCTGCTCCCCGCCGACAACTGCCAGCACCAATGTTCATTCATTCAATCTTTATTGATACAGGTTAATCCCATTGAGCCTCGGAGACTCATTTACAAGAGAGACCTGATTTTAACAAAGAATGATGACAACAATGAACGACAACAGTAGACAATCATAAAAGTGGCATACAAATTTTAAATTAAAAAAGGTTGGTTTTTTTTACAAATTAAAATAAAACGACAACCAAAGGACAGTCAAAAGGAAAAAGTAGCAAAAAAATAAACATAAAAACATCTAGATTATAAGGCGGTGTAGAAAAATAAAAACAGGAACATATCTGCATTGGCTCTTGCCAGGAACTTAACAGATGTTTGAAGTCACTTTAGAGAGGTCAAGGTCGAGAGCTTCAGATCTTTTTGTAAGATATTCTAGGAAACAGGAGCGGAGTAGGAGAAGGCCCTTTTGCCTAGTTCAGTCCTCACTGAGGGGACACTGCAGGTAATAATGTCCTGAGAGCGCACGCTGTAGCTGCACTCACGCAGAGATGTACGCTATGCTAGCAGCACCCAATACAGACGTGCTAACTAAAAAGCTAAAAAAGGAGAACAGGGGCTCCGCTTCCCTCATGCTGAGCTGTCCCACCCCCTTTGGGAAATTGTCAGTAAAAGAAAAAAAAATTTTTTTAAACCTACACACTGCCTTCATGCTGACATCAGGAGTTGAGATCTTCAGTGACTGGATGCTGCAAACGGCGTCTCTAAAGTAAACTGTTACACTCTTCTGCACAAATACACAAAACACTGGTCATGTTGAAACCATCATCCACTACAGGATAAAATATTTAAAAATTAATTAAAAAAAATAAAAGCCCTGCTTGTTTTCCTGTGGATCTCTTCTTCTTGCCTCGCGTTAAGTTCAAGTAAGTCAGAGCTCTGCAGCAATTCAGTTTAATCAAAAACTACAGACAAATGCGTTTGTCACGTTCTAAAAATGAAAGAAGCTAAAGTTACAACATTTATCACGGCTCTAGGACAAACAACATTTAGTGCTTTTGATTAAATTGAAGTGGTGAAATTGTTCGGACCTGTTTTGAAGCAGCACGTTCAAACATGTTTGTGTGAAACACACCGAATACTCTCATGTGATCTGTCCTGCTCCAAACGTCAGAGCAGCTTTTTGTAATAAACTGACAGAAAGAGGAGAAACGGAACATAAATTCTACAGAAACATGTTCACACCGCTTCACACCGAATACTCTCATGTGATCTGTCCTGCTCCAAACGTCAGAGCAGCTTTTTGTAATAAACTGACAGAAAGAGGAGAAACGGAACATAAATTCTACAGAAACATGTTCACACCGCTTCTAATCCGCACCATAAATCTGCTCTCACAACAAACCTCACGCCTGCAAACCTCCCGAGGCCTGCTCGCCGGCGCTGGTCAGCAGAACCAGCTGCTGAGACCAGTTGTGGAGAGCATCGAGGAGCCGTTTGTGATCTGAGCGATGAAGTCTCACTTTGCGCTGTTTGCAGATGTACACTGAGGCCACAGCAGTCAGCTCTGGTGTGAAAAGTCCAGAACATCTGGAGGGATTTTACCCATCGACCAAAACCAAACAACGGGACTTCTGTTCCGGATCTGAAGATGGTTCTCTTCTCTTTTAACCCCCATCACCACATCGATCCACTCAGAATCAGAAGGTGTCCAGGTCCTGACTTTTTTTTT
>JBBPBX010035131.1:13897-24438 GCA_038048925.1 Garcialebias charrua
AGAATTTTCAATAAAATACAGTAGTCCCTGGTTCTGTACCCCGCCCCCCTGCGATAAGTGAAAAACTACAAAGTAGGGATACAGTAGTCCAAGTTCAACTTCAGTTCAAGTTCAGTAAACATTTGTCATGACATGTGCCAGACTGAAATCACACTCATCACCTGTTACTCCCAATCTCCCTGCTTGAATAAAATAAAAAATAATAATGTAACATTTTAAATAAACAATCCTTAAAATGTTAACAGTATTTAAATTAAAAATATCACTCAACAGCTAAACTCAACATCACTCAACAGCTAAACCAACTTCACTCAACAGCTAAACTCAACATCGCTCAACAGCTAAACCCAACATCGCTCAACAGCTAAACCCAACATCGCTCAACAGCTAAACCCAACATCGCTCAACAGCTAAACCCAACATCACTCAACAGTTAAACCCAACTTCGCTCAACAGCTAAACAACATCACTCAACAGCTAAACCCAACATCCCTCAACAGCTAAACCCAACATCACTCAACAGTTAAACCCAACATCGCTCAACAGCTAAACCCAACATCACTCAACAGTTAAATCCAACTTCGCTCAACAGCTAAACTCAACATCACTCAACAGCTAAACCCAACTTTGCTCAACAGCTAAACTCAACATCACTCAACAGCTAAACTCAACATCACTCAACAGCTAAACTCAACATCACTCAACAGCTAAACTCAACATCACTCAACAGCTAAACTCAACATCACTCAACAGCTAAACCCAACATCACTCAACAGTTAAACCCAACTTCGCTCAACAGCTAAACTCAACATCACTCAACAGCTAAACCCAACATCGCTCAACAGCTAAACTCAACATCACTCAACAGTTAAACTCAACATCACTCAACAGCTAAACTCAAAATCACTCAACAGCTAAACTCAACATCACTCAACAGCTAAATTCAAAATCACTCAACAGCTAAACTCAACATCGCTCAACAGCTAAACTCAACATCACTCAACAGCTAAACCCAACATCACTCAACAGCTAAACCCAACATCACTCAACAGCTAAACCCAACATCACTCAACAGCTAAACTCAACATCACTCAACAGCTAAACCAAGCATCGCTCAACAGCTAAACTCAACATCACTCAACAGTTAAACCAAACATCACTCAACAGCTAAACCCAACATCGCTCAACAGCTAAACCCAATATGGTTCAACATAACTTCAAAAAGTTCTACAAAAAAAAAAAAAAAAAAAAGAAACCATCCAGATAACCTGACTGAACATTGTTGAATTTCTACCTGGATTACTGAATATGAACTTTGGTGTTTTTAACCACTTTGGCATTTTTAAAGTTCACGTTCTGATTCCTACAGAACTCCTGTAGACTTCATGTTTGAACCAGCGAGGGTCAGATTTGGCTAAAAGCCCCAAAACAGACAGAAGCTCCTGACACCCTGCTGCTGGTCCTCCACCATCACACGCACGCACGCACGCACACACACACACACACACAGCCCTCTGTTATAACCCCATCAATATCTGTTTTTAAAACTCGTTTAAAAACACATATGTTTTCATTGGCTTTTAAACCAGAATGAGTTCACATCTCTGTTTTAATGTTGTATTATTTTACTTGTGATGTTCGGAAATTTATATGATTGATTGATTGTTTTTATTGTTTTGTGCTTGTTTTTATTCTTGTGCAGCACTTCGGACGGCTGCTGCTGTATTTTTAAGTGCTTTATAAATAAACTGGTATGGTATGGTATGGTATAACACACTCAGCTCTCAGAAAATGACTCAGATTTTGAGTTTTCTGCTGGAACAAAAACAAATGAAAACGTGTCTTACCTAAAATGCCCCCCAGGAAGCACAGGGACGGTTGGACCATGCTGCTTTAAACTGCAGGACAACGTGCACGTTCACATGCATTCACACCAGTGTCCCCTGAAGCTGGGCAGTGTGTGTGAGCACACACACACTTACACACAGGTCTTCTGGTTTCTGGTCTTTGTGGCTCTGATGAGCCTCTCAGAGAGACACCTCGCAGCTTCCTGCCTGAAAACACAAAGAAGGAAACCTCAAGAAACCTGACAAGCAAACAAACAAACAGAGGAGAACAACATCTGAGGATCCTGATCTTCTGCTGTACAGTAAAACTGAATGAAGCACATTGCATCATAAAATAAACATTTAATGTAGAATCAGGACCAGGTAAGTCCACCTGGATTAGTCAGACCTATTGGTTCAGGTTGACCCATCAGATGTGAAAAGACCTGGGTTTCAGACCTCCAGAAGGTCACAAAGAAGGAGTAAATGTGTAAAAATGTAGGAGGATGTTCTCTGGAGCTCCTCCTGAGAAGGATGTTAACCCTCAGCCTGTCCCCCTGCACCTGGATGAGCTTCTGTCCACATGTGGACAATTATGATGACGTGATTCATAAATAAACAAACACCAGCTGAAGGTGTCATGTCTGAGCAGATCTGTAGAAGCAGCAGGTGTTTGACGTCCACCAGAACCAGACCATCGTCCATCATCTTCTCCACAGCAGCCTAAAAGCTCACAATGGAACTAAGTTTTCATTTAACTTCATGGTTCCAGAACCAGAACCAGGCTGAACCAAAACAGACTGGAGACACACTGGGGAACAGAGAGACACCAGGGGACAGAGACACATCAGGGGACAAATGAAAAGTGCTGAGGGACCAACTCAGTTCTAACAAGACAACTGGACCTTTTAGATAGGCATACTAGAAAAGTCCATCCCATCAGTTCAACAACAAGAAGTCCTGATCAGAACCCGGGAGACTGTCTCCCCACAGACATGAATCTTAAAGGTTCTGGAGCTCAGGATCTGGTTTGTTTGGCACCAGCTGATGGTCCGTGAAGACTGAGCAGAGTCAAGGGTTTTTACAATTCTGTGTCTCTGAGTCCAGTTCAGTTTGCATTTAACGCATCAACGTCAGAGGAGAAACCAGAACCAGAACAGAGCAATAAAAGCACGACTGGAAAGATACATTTTAAAAATGTTTAAATAAGAAGTTTATGGGGAAAAACTAAATAAAACCAGAGTCAAAGTTTTAAATCAAAAAGTAGAAACGTGAAGAAAAGAGCAAAACACACAGAGCGAAAAAGAGAGAGTGAAAGCGAGAGGCAAAAGTTTATATTTTTCTGAAAAGAAAACTGTTTTTTTTTTTTTAAGGAGCTGAATTGAACCAAAAGTAGGACCTTGACCCAATTTTTTGTCTTTTTGTGAAACTGAGTTGGACCCCTGAGGTCAAAGGTCAAAAGTTATGAAGAGTTGAAAAACTGTTCTGAGGTCTGAAGGAAACGCGGGAGGATCAGTTTGGAACAAAAGACATTCTTAACCTTCTAACCTACAAAGCTCTCAACGACCTAGCTCCATCTTATATTACAGATCTTATTGTTCCATACTTTCCTAACAGAGCATTTCATTCTCAGACTGCAGGTTTACTTGTGGTTCCTAGAGTTTCCAAAAGCAGAATGGGAGGAAGATCTTTCAGTCATCATGCTCCTCTCTTGTAGAACCAACTTCCAGTTTCTGTCCGTGAGGCTGACACATTGTCCAGTTTTAAGACTGGGCTTAAACTCTTTCCTTTTTGATGAATTAGCCTGGGTTTCCTGAGCTTAGACTGCTGGAGAACAGATTGACCACATTCCCTCTCTCTGCTGCCGTCTTTACGTGCTCTACTCCACCTGTTTGTATTTGTAATTACAGTAGTCTCTCGCTACTTCGTGGTTCGACTTTCATGGGTTTTCAACGACTGTCAACTTTAATATTACTCACGATATTGGGACGGTACGGTATAAAAAAGGTAGAAATGCAATGGACAGGTGCCGCCATTTTGTAGTTTTCTTTCAATAAGCCTATAACAGGGCTATTCAATAAAACTGCTCAGGGGGCCGGACATCCAACGATTAAAATCAAAAAGCAAAGTTTACGATGATCTGGTTTTAAATTTGTTTATTTTATTGCATTGAATCATACATGTAATACACATGGGGTACATGTAATAAAAAGAACCCAAACCCAGAACAATTTTAAAAAAAAAAATGTTATGATGTGAGCCAGATTAAAGTGGCCCGCGGGGCTGCCAGTTGAATAGCCCTGGCCTAGAATATAACGCAGGTCAAAAGAACTAGACTACCCAGAAGCCAACAGTGCTTCCGGCGGCTGCTTTCTGCCGGAATGGAGGGAAAGTTTTGCAACACAAAATCAGAAGTAACAATCTACAGTATGTTGTTAAAATTACATAGGTTTGAGTTTAGAACATTGCAAGAGTGTGGGAAGAGTTTATAAAGCCTTAAAATATAAATACTAAAATAAATATAGCGTTCCTACTTTGCCGTTTTTCACCTATCCCAGTGGTGTTTGGAACGCAACACCCGCGATGATCGAGGGACTACTGTATTTCTATCCTTAACATGTGGTTTTTGTCTTTCTTCCAATAGGAGGTACACCTGGACCTGTCATTCTGTGGTGGTCTGGTTCTACTTCCTGTCCCCTCAAACCCAGCCGGCTGAAACAGATGGCCGCTCATCCTGTGCCTGGTTCTGCTGGAGGTTTCTTCTTGTTCCTGGGAGTTTTTCCTTTCCACAGTCTCCTTTGTGCTTGCACAGGATGGGAGACTGTGACGAAGTAAAGATTCAACACAATCTGCTGCTTCCTGAGATAGAGAGCTTTCACTAATTGTCTTTTATAATGAATGTGAATGATTTCATACAGTGCCCTGAGACGACTTCTGTTGCGACTTGTTGCTATAGAAATAAACTGAACATTGTTAAAATTTTGTCCCATCTCATTTTCTTGGACCCAGGATCTTGTCTTGTGAGATGAGGGTCCTACGGCAGTCCTCTGAGTGAAACCGTAAGGAGCCTGAAGGTCCACAGTCTCCTGGAGACCACTTGTTTTTAGTCTCTAGTTGAAAAGACGCCAACTGATCCAGATTCTGTCCCGTCTCTCGTCTCTCCGTTCAACAGAACCCGGTTTCACGCGAACTCCGCTCCGCTGTAAAACTGACGAGTCAAAAACAAATATGAACTTGTCCTTTGGAACGGAGAATCTCTGAATGTTCGGCGTTCTGTCAGCACAAAGTTCTGCTCACAGAACCACCAGACGGTCGGTAACCACAGGGGCTCGTTCTGGAGGTTTCAATGGGAACTGCGCAGGTGTCAATGATTTGCCCCACTCCGATAGATATATCTCAATGAAAACATCCGCTTGTTTATGTCACGAGTTCAGAACTAAATTAACGGTTTAACAGCGTCACTAATCAGAATCACAATCACCAATCAATCACCTTCTGCTCCTGATTTATGGACAAATTTCTGAAGCCTGTAAACAATCGGAGCTACGCCTCGTCTCCGTCTGTCCTCATGTCTCTCAGCCGGCTGATCTCCAGCTGAATTATTCCACAGCTGCACGCCAGTCCTCCGCCAGCAGCCAGAGGACTATAACTCAGTCAGTGCCCCGCTGAGGCAACGCGTCGCTGTGGAACGGAACCAACACGCTGCTGACAGGAAGAGCCCAGACACTGCTCGCCCAGGACACAACGGGTCCTGCAACAGGATCCACAGATCCCCCAAAACCAGAGAACAGCTGGATCTGAACCCTTGACAGGGATTTTCACAGAAGTGGACCAGAGAAACGGTGCAAACGTAAAAGTTGTGCAACTGAAAACATTCATGTGGTGAAACGTTTGACATCAAGCAGTACAACAATGTCCCCGCCGGTTTCTGGGGGGTCTTTGTAGTTCTTGAGAAGAGTGTTTTTATATACACTGGAGTTAGGTTCAGAGTCCTGAGCAAGACTAAAATAATCTTATAATATCTGCCCCTTTTTGTAAAAACAAAATTCCATTCAAACAATCATTTCAAACAAAATTTATCCATAAATCATATTTGTAATTCATAAATTATATAACCAATTTAGAGAGATTTTAAGTATATAACATTTACACATAGTTTTTCAACAATGTATTCTTGATCATTTTCTTAAATACAGACATTGACTGTGCAACCTTTACATCATGTCCAATCTATTCCAAATACCAATTCCATGTATTAAAGTAAAACGACCCTTTAAACTTGTTCTATATTGTGGTATAACAAAAATATCTTTACCCTTTAAATTATAACTGTACTTATCCTTTTTACAAAAAGCTTTTGAATATTTGAAGGTAGAGTGTTATTTTGTGCTTTATATAATAGTAAAAAAATATTATATTCCACCAAATCATAAAATCCTAGTAACTTCAATTTATAAAACAACACACCAGATGGATGATGATAATGCGTTCTAGTTATTGTCCTTAAAGCTCTTTTCTGTCAAATAAAAATAGGTTTCGTTGTAGTTTTGCATGCTGTACCCCAAATTTCAACACAATAAATTAAATGTGGTACCGGTAGTATGATTGTACTATACAGCAAAAACAAAGAGTTATCATCAAGTAAGTCCTTTACCTTATACTGGTAGTCCCCGATTTACGAGCGCTCTGATCTACGAGGTTCCAGACTTACGAGCTGGCGAATTATTGGAAAAAACGCAAAAAATACTGAGTTTTCCTGTGTTTTTTCACCACAGTTCGTTAGCTAAACATGTGGACACACGTTTCCGATCATTTTTATGCACTCATAAGCAGTTTTTCGATGAAAAACGAGTGTTTGTAGTCGCGCTAGCAAAACCGTTCCAATTTACGAGCGAATTTCCGGATTTACGAGAAGCGTGGCGGCCGTTCCAAATTACGAGATTTCCGGTTTACGAGCGCCTCGTTGTAACGGATCTCGCTCGTAAATCGGGGACTACCTGTATAGTACTCCAATGGATTTAGATAATTTAATTTTAACGAAATTTATGTGTTGCTTCCATGACAATCTCTCATCAATAATTACACCCAAGAATTTAATTTCTTTTACTCTACATATTTCTTATATTATTATTTATTACTTATATTTGAGTACTTGCCAATACCAAGTACTGGTACTAAGAAATGCCATTGCACGTCTTACAATTAGTCCAATGTTTAGTTACAAATTTTGACTCATTCCAGCAGATGATTTGTTTATGAAAAATTCATATTTTAAACACATTTATTCTATAAAAAATGGCAACTAAAACAACTGGTTTCAATGCCCTGCACTCCCCGTAAATGTCCATCACATTTAGCAGTCAACACGGTCATTTTCAGCACGATTCCTGCCCGGTAACATTTCTAAAAGCTGAACTATAACGTGTTGAGAAAACAAGAAGACAGTAAATAGCATTTCTGACACTTCTGTAACACTTGTAGCTTGAGTGGAGAGATGGCTCAGATTTGATTTGTTTATTCTCAGGGCCTTCTTAACTAGAGCCCGACTGATATGGAAAGTTTAACTATCGCCAATACAATATTTGGAAGACATGCGATTAACCAATTTGCCTATAATTAATATACTCATTCATTCATTCAATTTTTATTCAGACATTGGCAGATAATTTTTTAGCTTTGTCCAGAAACAGTCTTCCTAACGTGCATTCACATTTTCTATCTTCTGATATACAGGTAGTCCCCGATTTACGAGCGAGATCCGTTACAACGAGGCGCTCGTAAACCGGAAATCTCGTAATTTGGAACGGTTGCCATGTCTCTCGTAAGTCCGAAATTTCGCTCGTAAATTGGAACGGTTTCGCTAGCGCGACTAAAAACACTCTATTTTCATCCAAAAACTGCTTATGAGTGCATAAAAATGATCGGAAACGTGTGTCCATATGCTTAGCTAACTAACTGTGGTGAAAAAACACATGAAAACTCAGTATTTTTTGCGTTTTTTCCAAAAATTTGCCAGCTCGTAAGTCTGGAACCTCGTAGATCAGAGCGCTCGTAATTCGGGGACTACCTGTATTAGCCCCTACCGATATATCGGCCGGCAGGGTCTCTACTCTTAAATGCTGCCTAGTTTCCATTTCGGCTCAACCGTTCACTTTGTAACGCTGCCACACAACAACGTCTTCTACTGGTGATACGAAAGCCACCGTCACACAAAAATGGTGTCGGCGCATCTCCAATTTTATCTGTAGATTGTTCTAGAGGACTTCCACTGTGCAGAAAGACCTTTTTTGAACACAAGTGTTTTCAGTACCAGTTCCAAGTTGGTTCAACTTTCTACAATCGGAGAGTCTCGCTCTGCTAATGTTTGAACTTTCAACTGCTTTCAACTACAGTTATCACAATATTAGGATAATGAGGATAATCAGAATAATATAGGATTATTGAGCCTGCATCAGGATATTCAGTTAACACAATATTTGCTTTTGCATTTATTACAACTAAAGTTTTAGAATAAAAAAAATAGTTCAAAACTGAATATTACAGTAATTGGTTCCCTTAGAAAGCCTCTTTTCCCCCCACTAATTCAATTCAACACAACACTGAGATGTGTTGCATGGAGTCTAAAATGATTTTAATAACTTGTTTTTATTTTTTTTCCTCCTACAGATTACCGTTGCCAAGTAAGTCAGCTGACTGGACACATTTTGGAGGTAAAATATTCACCAGAACAGCATTGTAGTGAGAGGAGGAAATCAGAGGAGAACCTTTAAAGTCTTGTGGAAGTTTTTTTTAATTTTTTATAAAGGACAATATTTCCCACTTTATTTTAGCCAAGTAAACTTTTCCTCCAGATTTTTGACCAGTAAATAAATAAACAAAATTCAAGCCTGACAGGTTGTGGCCGTATGTGGTCCAACCCTGCAGACAGACTGACAACAAGCTGAACTGCTGCGGGGCAGTGCCGCGAGTCATAAGATCACAAGTTAAATTAAACTTGAGGATTGTGATTCAGATCATGAATCACGATTGCACCAAAGGGGGGAAGATAAAAATCATGCTCAACTGCTCTGATGCTGCACCCTGATACATCTGATGCTGCACCCTGATACGAGACGTTTATATAAGAGCTGCAGTCAGAGCATTATGTAAGCATCGTCACGAGCTCTCAACCATCACCGTTAGGTTAAAATAAACCAGATTATTTCATCTGAGGTTCATCAAAATCAACTTCTGCTCAACACTAATGAAAAAATAAGTATTTTTAGACTTCTGCTTTTTTTTCAGTACTTGGTCACAGGAGTCACAACAAAACGGACTGAAACTCTCTGCCAGGTCCAGCTCTGGACCTGAATAAAGTGCCCCGGGTAACGAGTCATGTCACTCCAGGTGTCTTTATTGTGCCTCACAGGGAGAAAATTGTAATATTGTCCTCCTAAAATACTGTCCAGAGAAATTTCTACCTGGGCTTCCCCCCTCTCTTAAATCTTACTAATTCAAATACCCTTCTTATTATTGAGTCTCTGTTTTTCCCTTCAGTTTATTGTTTTAAATCAGTTGACTTGTTGAGACAAACTGGTCAGGTTGATGACCAGGAATACTACAGTTGTTGCCATCAAAGACTTACAGTAAATATTAATTTATCAGCAGTGGTGAAACTAGTTTATTTGTTCTGAGCCGCTCATTCAGTATGGAGCCCTAGAAACTTGTCTCATTGTACAGTAATGTTTTTTTTTTACTGACATAAACGTAAACTAACAAAACAATCTGATTTTCAGACATGCTTAAAATACCAACAGATACATTTGTTTGCACCCTTTCATTAAAGAAAGAAAACTCAACAGAAGCCTTAGAGATAACTTGAAATAAAAATAAATAAAAAAAAGTAACATTTTTTCTGTGAATAATTCAGAATCAGTCTTATTCCTAAAAACGAACAAAACTTGGGAGAATGGATGGTACCCTTAAAAATGGGAAATAATTTGTAGGGACATTAAACTAGGGAAGGAGGGAGGGAGGAAGGAAGGAAAGAAATAAGCAAGGAAGGACATAACAAAAGATATAAGTAAGCAAGGAAAAAATAAGGAAAAAATAAGGAAGGAAGGAAATAAGGAAAAAATAAGGAAGGAAGGAAATAAGGAAAAAATAAGGAAGGAAGGAAATAAAGAAAAAATAAGGAAGGAAGGAAATAAAGAAAAAATAAGGAAAAAATAAGGAAGGAAGGAAATGAAGGAAGGAAGGAAGGAAGGAAGGAAGGAAGGAAGGAAATGAAAAAGGAAGGAAGGAAATTAAAAAGGAAGGAAGGAAATAAAAAGGAAGGAAGGAAGGAAGGAAATGAAAGAAGGAAGGAAGGAAGGAAGGAAATGAAAAAGGAAGGAAGGAAGGAAATGAAAAATGAAAAAGGAAGGAAGGAAGGAAGGAAATGAAAAAGGAAGGAAGGAAGGAAGGAAATGAAAAAGGAAGGAAGGAAGGAAGGAAATGAAAAAGGAAGGAAGGAAGGAAGGAAATGAAAAAGGAAGGAAGGAAGGAAGGAAATGAAAAAGGAAGGAAGGAAGGAAGGAAATGAAAAAGGAAGGAAGGAAGGAAGGAAATGAAAAAGGAAGGAAGGAAGGAAGGAAAAGAAAAAGGAAGGAAGGAAGGAAGGAAATGAAAAAGGAAGGAAGGAAGGAAGGAAATGAAAAAGGAAGGAAGGAAGGAAGGAAATGAAAAAGGAAGGAA